>JALQPE010002825.1:0-21072 GCA_030407315.1 Asparagopsis taxiformis
CGTGCGACGCAATCGACTCTGGCACACCTGACAGAGGTACTGCCGAATATATTTCGGGAACCTCTGGTACAGGGGAAGGCCAGGTGGGGGTTCGATGATCCTGCGTTCCCTCTGTGTACGCATCGTGACAGAGGGGGACGCCAAGAACTTCTCAGCACTCTGTTTCGCTTCTGTCGGACCCTCATGTCAGTGTTGTTTGAAAGAATTACACGTGACATGACTGCACACAGCTTTGGAAGCGATCGTGCCACACATAATTTTGTCCATGTCACTGCCGACGAAAACACGGTCTCAGGCAAGCTCATAGCTGCTTTTCCCGTTGCGAAAGTGCCAGAGAATGGATCGACAACAATATCACCAGGCTGTGAATGCTGGCTGATCAACTCCATCATGAGAGCGACGCTCTTCTGCTCTGCACGAACTCTGACCGTAGCACCGTTTGTGCTCCTTGTTCACCACACCATCTCATTCGAAGCGATGGCGGGCATATTGATGGTGACGTTGCACCACGCCGGGTACGTGCCCGTCCATGTATCCGTGGTTCCTATAGGCCACCATCTCGCTTCCAGTCTTGAACGGAACACCTCGCTTCCAGAAGTGGATAGCGACCTCTGCCATGTTCATGCGTTGTACCTCTTCCGCCCCGGCATTTGATAGAGGTGCCCAGGTAGTCGGACAAACAACAGGGTACCTCGTCAACGAAGAAAACTGAATTCCGAACGACGTCCTCCTCCTCCTCATCTGCACTTTCTTCGCCACTGTGCTGCGATGCTTCGGAGTCCGAATTCATGGACGTAACCTCTTCTTCATCCGACCCGTCATCACTGGCAGCAGCATCGGTTGGGCCTTCTGACTGCGGTCCTTGTACGTTTCCAAGTAATGGAACCATTCGTAGAACTGCAAACCGAGCAGAACACGATGCCGTGGCCACCGGGGCGCAACAGCTCGTCAAACACTTCGATGCTAGCCTGCATATCTTCTGCAGTTAGCCTGTCGTACGAGAAGTTGGAATCGTTCCTCTTACGACGAACATTGTAGGGCGGATCAGTCAGAATGAGCTGGACGTTGCCCGTGATGGGCACGTGTTCTCGGCTCTCGTCGGCACTGACCAAATCTTCGAAAGGACGTCGTACACCCGGCAATACTGACTCATTTTCGAAAGAAAGTCCTTTGCGAGAGCCTGCCCTTCACTTTCCTGCTCTTCTGTCGCATGGGGTGACGGTGGACGGGGGAGACGGCCCTTGGGCAGTAGACTGGTCCTCCCAGGTCCAAGTTGAAGCCTGGTTGTGTGTTTGTCGACGGAACCAAACCTCTCCCTCCTGTGTTGCGACGAGTGGGAGTGTCATCAACCGGCTTGGGGACCTTTTCTGCGTCCGCGGCTTGTGGTGCCGGGCGGAGGACAGCTAACGTCTTCGTCGAGGGTGTCAAAGTACCTCTGGCAGCTTGTCCGGATTTCCGCTTGACAAGTATATTTCCAGCGCCCCCAGCGGTCGGACTCCGGCCAGGTGTACAGGTCCGGGTTGACGATAAGAAACTGCAACCGGTCGAAGAACTTCCTCACAAGGTCCCTAAATGCACTGTGCTGCGCACTGGTTCTTGTCTCTACTTTTCCACCATATCCATCAGGATGAGATAGGGGAGCTTTGTCGTGGTAGATATCTAGCTTCTGCTCCATCGGTGCGAATAGACCTTCATCGAGCACGTCAAACCAATGCTCACTGCTGTCGAAAATGATGTACGCCGCCATCAACTCTTCGAAGCTGGAAAACTTTGCGGCGAAGGCCACATCGGTCCAAGCATGGTATAAAACTTGAACCACGTAACAAGCTCGATTAGTGCTTTTCCGATGGGCTGGGACGCGTGCGGCTTCGTTCCCCTCTTCGGCCGCGTCGCCTATTCGGCGACGCGGCAGGTTCTTGTTGTGATTTCGGATGATAGACAACGCTTGGAAATACATCAATACCTCGAACGTTTCCGGTGGAGCAAGAACGAAGGGGCTTGGTTCCCCGCGCTACGGCGCCTGTAGTGGCGAAGGAAGCATGTTACATCCAATAAGGAAGGTCTGCGGCACGATCACAGAAAGGATGCAGTGCTCAACCCATTGCCCGATACGCTCATCCTGTCTTGAAAACTCGGCAATCGGTAATGCCAGACGAACAATCTGCTTGGCTCGCTCAACGTTCATCTCTGCCATGACGATTTCGGCAACATCCGCCTCGACTCCAGCATTCTTCGAACGACCGCTGAAGGCCATGCTGAGTCGACCTGCAGCGCCGCAAATTGTTCTTCCGTGCCCTGCGCAACCCAAGCGCCAAGGTCCGCGTATGTGAAACCTCCCGGCTTGTCCGTCAAGTCTGCGAAACTTGAGTGGGCGAATAAATCCAGCAAGAGGCGGGGGAAGTCTTTGCCAGCGAGAGTAGTTTCGCGGGCGGCGCGACCTACGTTTCGACGTGTACCCATGTCACTAGAATCCTCCCAAGGGCTAGCGGGTTCGCGCAGAATTGGCACGGTTGCGTCGTCAACGATCGGATTGCTGTTGCGCCTGCGCTTATTCGTCATAATGGAATGAGTGGAAATTCGGTACAGGATGGCGACCGCTCGGCGAGACAGTCAAATTTGACGACGTATCTCGTGACGTTTGCACTCTTTCGTGAGGAACACTGGTTGATATCGAACGGAACAGAGTATACGGGTACACAGCACTGGAAAGGTCTCTTGAAACCCGTAACCGGTGTAGGTAATAAGTTGTGACGGATACGTGGTAGAGAAAAATTTTAAAAAGATTGTGATTCCCTGTCTTTGAGTGTTGTACTGCACGGCCGCCATGGCGGCTGTGACTGCAGTCACATAGGTTGTCACAGGTGCATCACGCTTACCAGGTGAGCGACATCCGGACGGCCACTGGACATGGGGATGTCCAGCTCAGATGCATTGCTGGCCAGACCAGAAATTCTACAATTTCGGGCAGAAAAAATATTGCAAGAAACATCGATTTCGGCGGTCGATTCTGCCGTACGGCACATCCCCATCTCAAAAACATGTTCACATGTGCATGTTTTTGAGAATAGCCCAAATTTTAATTCAAATCAGGATGCAGATATTCGTCTTCTAGCATTGTCAGAACACATTCGTATAACCACATTTGGAGAACCTGAGCCCAGAGCTATCGGTTTTGGCGGGAGCTAAGCCATATCTCATATAATCAGTAACTACTTCCCGCCAGCTGAGTGGTGGAACCCCTGCTATTTCTACCAGCGAGACATACGGGGTGTCAACTCGGCAATCGTATATGATTTGGGTGCTAAATTTATTCAAGAGACGAATGGGTTTCGAAAAGGAGCCCAACAACGTCTTCTTGTGATCCATGGGTACTGACATCTCACATGTTCTCCAGGCTTCCACCATAGCCTCCTCCGCCTCCGTTAATGGCAACAATATCCGAACCGGACCTGAACATGTTTTTCTTCTCATCCATGGGTATTGACATCTCACATGTTCAACATGTGAGATGTCAGTACCGACAAGTTCTCCAGGCTTCCTCCGTAGCCACCTCCTCCACCTCCGTCTGTGGGAATCAACACAACATCACCACTGCGTCTTACCTCACATCCAAATCTCTCCGGGATGAAAACGGACGGACGACATAGGGTTTGTAGACGTTTAGAATCTTGTTAGAAAGAAGTAAACGGAAGAGAACTTCTCTTTCATTGAATGATATCTCGTCCCTGTCCCAATATGTTCCATTTTCATTTTCTCGGGTTGCACACCCATCATGGGTGATCAAGGCCTGGATCGAACCCTCCGACGGTCTTCGATGGATAGGACAGATAGTGGAAGGCTTTTAAGCGTGTGACCAAGCGGCTATTGATTGGTTGGAGGAAGGAAATTACAGAGGAAATATAGCTGAGTACGGTGCTCGCGATAGCTGTTAGGTTAAAGTCAAATATGTTTTTCGATTATTTTTCGTACGGAAATGCCTTGGAAAAGACGATGCTTTGTCGTTCTCCTGGAGGGAGTCCGTTGCATTGCACTCAATTCGAGAGCATCGTCATGCAGGAGAGGATTCTTTCTGCTTGTTAGAATCGGTTTAGAGCAGATAGCTAATGCATTACTGGCCAGCCCAGAAATTGTAGAATTTCGGGCAGCAAAAATATTGTAAAAAACCTTGATTTGGGCGGGTCGATTGTGCCGTACGGCACACCCCCATCTCAAAAACATGTTCACATGTGCATGTTTTTGAGAATAGCCCAAATTTAATTCAAATCATGGTGTCTAATTTGGCCACAACGGCCCCAGGCACCGGCCGCCGCCCCGAGTGGGGTTGTCACTGGCTTCTGTAAGCACTAACTGTAAGGCTAAATGGCGTCTGACGAAGGGTCAATTTCAGGCTCAATACGCCAGGGACAGGTCTTGGTCCTTGTTCCATCATGGTCCCACCCCACTCTCTCACGACCAACCTGAATGGACGTCCGGTGGATGTCCAGCTCGATTGCACTGCTGGCCAGCCCAGAAATTCTAAAATTTAGGGCACAAAAAATTGTAAAAAATCAACGATTTGGGCGGGTCGATTGTGCCGTACGGCACACCCCATCTCAAAAACATGTTCACATGTGCATGTTTTTGAGAATAGCCCAAAATTTAACTCAAATCAGGGTGTTCCCCGGATAAAGGGGTGCTCGCAGCCGCCCCAAAAGCCGCCTAGCTTGACAGCTGTAATTTTAACACATTACATATCAAGGACACTGCCTGCTTCACGCCACCTCGTCAGGTTTCGAGAGCCCGACTCGGGCCCGTTCCGAACGGACACTCACATCTCGATTGCCTCTCTGCATTCCAGCGGTCACGATAGGTCTGTACCTAACAAAATTCCGGTTGTATTGTGTTATTATTTCCAGCGATTGGCGTTCACGACCATTCTTCAACGTGAAACATCCATCCACATCACTCGAATACGTCAACGTCAACCATCTCTTTCCTTTCCAACTCAACAACCATGGCGGATACGCATTTCAGCAGTTTGTTTTCAACGGTTTGCGGCGATCAAGTGAGCGCTGTGGTGCAATTTAAGTTGGTCGATGGAACCGATGCGAGCGCGCGCGTTTACGTTAGTCCGCAAGCATCCGTTTGAGTTAGTTTAGTAAGCGAGCGTACGCGTGGCGCCTTGATTACGTGTCACGGAGCGTCAAAGCGAGCGCGTGCGCGCGTACGTTGCCACGAAACCGCGAGCCGCGCCACGTGTAGCGATTTCCGCGAATTTCCCTTTATTTCCCCTTTTTAGGTTTTTTATGACGAAAGTCTTTTTCCCAAAATATTTCCCTTTTTGCGTGCGAGCGTGCGGCCGCCGCCGGCCGGCCACACAAGGACAGCCTGTCCCAAGTAAGTTAGCTATTAGTGGTCGCATGGCTTCGCACCCTACCAATAAACAGTCAGCACTTTCGCAGCTACGAGTTAAGCGTTGAGCGCGTCGCGAGGACCGATTGCGTTACAACGTTGCGTGCGGATTGCTCACGATCGCCGACGTACGTGCGCGCGCGCCGCGTTTACCGACCGTCGAATTGCGTCGCACCGCGAGACCGCGCGTTGCGTCGCCTACCGCTAGGCCAGGGATTTACGACCCCTGCGTGGATCGTGTTGAGCTCGAGTTTACTCGGTGATCTCCCCCTGAGATCACGGCTTGCGCCGGCCCGCGAATCCCGTGTTGCGATCGACCCTGCGCGTTCCGCCGTTGTACCACCCGATCGCCTCCGCGACCGAGCGACGTGCGAAACGCAAGTTCACGAGCGCGTTACGGTTCAACACGCCCTGACAAGGCAAGCGATTCTAGAACTCTCTTAGTGACCGCCATCCCGGCTGGTCCTACAACTGGTCTCTCGACCTAGAATTGCGCGAACCGACGTGCGAACTCAGCGAAGAACAGAAACTCCGCTTGGGGAAACACGGGACGCCAAACCTATCGCTTACTCTAATTCTTCTTTTATCCGTTCGTCGTGCGCGACAGCGAGGGCGATTGACGCGTGCGCGCGTATCGCTATCCCGGAAGCGGTGCTATAGCCTCTCTGGTTTGTATAACTACCCTACCTCTACTACGACGATTCGCAGCGCGGAACGACGCGATCGACGACGCAGCGCGTGCGCGCGCTAGTTCGCAACCCTAACGCGGGTTCGGCGGTGCCGAAAATATTGGGTTCGCGGACGATCGAGACCCGTCTTTGCGCGTTCCGAGCGAGGAAGAAGCCCTCCTGCGAGCGAACTCGTCCCCCTCACCCCTACTACGCGCGCCCGATACGCAGACAATTTTCGGGAAGCGCTTCCCTTTTTACTTGCCAATTTTTCGACGCGCCGACGCGAGATTTTGACGCGCGCCGAATTCCCCTTTCTCCCTTCCCATCATCCCTTTTTCCCTTTTCCCTAGGCGACGATCGAACGCGACCGCGCCGATGGATCCCCCTACGCGCGAGCGATCGAACGCGCCGACCGAACCGCCGCCAGTCGCGTCGCAAACGCACGCAGTCGACGCCTGGTCGCTTCACACATCCCTGACCCTACCGCTTCCCCGTGGCCGCCGCTACCGACGCAAGCGCTCGCGAGCATTGACGACGACGCGCAAACGTCCGACGATGGCGCCGCAACGAAGCGCGAGGCCGAGTTCCGCGTTTCCGACGTGCACGCTACGCCGTCCGCAACGCTTCCGAGCTTGGTTCGACAAGTAGTGGACGACCCTACGTTCCAATGCATGCTCCAGGCAGAAGTCCGAGCGGCTGTGGACCGCGCCATCAAGGGCCAATCACGTGGATTGACGGCTCAGATGAGGGCGCAAGTCCACAACCTAATCGTCACTACGATGGACTCCCGCGAGGAGCACAATACCGACCGCGCGAGCGCCGTTACGCGCGGAAACCGAATGCGAACCGCAGCGCGCGCGACTCCGACGAACTACGCGCGTAACGCGGATCCCGAAGGATGGCTGGAACTGGCACGCCAGGACCTGTCATTCGACGATCACCCGCGCTCGAATAGCGACGACGGACCCGCGCACCCCGGGCTTGTAGAGATCCAGCCGTTGAACGAGCTGTTCACGCGCGCGCTTTCGTACCGCACGTATCGCTTGCGAAATACGGACCGCGCGTTTAACCGGGAAATCGCGAGCGAATTGGCTAACACCGCGAAGATGGTGCGCCATTCGATGCAAGGAGAGAATTTCACGGGCACTGACGGAATCGCGGTACTATCGTTTCTGAAATACTTCAAGAGCGCATGCGACGACACCGGCGTATCCGAAGGCGCAGCGCTTCCGATTCTCAAGTATTTCCTGGCCGACGAAGCGCGCGACACGTTCCAAACGTACGTGGGACGAACGTTCCGAGGAGCGCGCGCGGGCGTCGATTCGATTACGTGCTACGCGGAAGCCGTTCAGTGGCTCTTACTAACCTACGCGCGCGAAGGCGACGTTGCGCAAGCGTACCGCGACGTGGCGCAACAAACGCAAGACCCGAAGGAAACCGAAACGCAATTCGCTACGCGATTACGACGACGAGCGCTGCGCTGCGGCGACGCGTTTAGCGAGCGAACGCTTGTTTCTATTTTCGTCGATGGTCTACGCCCCTACGCGCAACACCTCGTGCGGGACGCGCTGTCTCGTGACCCGCGGCGATACACCTTTCGAGAGCTAGTCTCTATGGCGCAGAGCCACGGGGACACGCACCGAGCGATGACGCCGACGACGAGCGCGCGACCGCTACTGCGACGAACGCCTGCGCTCTACGTAGACGAGGACGAGACACCGATGATGCAAGCTCTGACCGTGGGGCACACCCCACCATCAGGCTTCTCATCGCCAAACGTCTCAACCTCCGCCGCGACACCGCACGCTCCGCGCGAACGGAAGTTCTCGACTCCGAGCCCCATGCGAAGTCCGACCTCGCTTGGCACTCCTTCGTCGAATTACCGCACGCCACGCTCGCGCGACGCCTCGCCCGCCGACCGCTCACGACGCACTGCGCATACCGACGACCGGGAACGCGAACGCGCGGGACCGTACACGGCGCACATACCGCGCGCGACTTACCCACCGCCTATCGTGAGGCAGACGGCACCGGCCGACACGTCTCGCACGGCAGCGTTCCGATGCCTGATATGCAGGAAGTTCGGGCACCCGATGGTGAATTGCCCACTGCTCTCGTCCGAGCAGCAGGCCGCGATTCGCGAAATGCATAGCCACGCGCGCCTAACGCCCGAAGAACTGAACCTGCAGCGCAACGTTCAGGTCTTCGAAGTCTCCGCGCACGCCGACGCGAACGAGAGCGAGCGACAGCGCGTCGACGGCAACGAGCGAACGCGCGAAAACGAGGGCGCACGCGAGCGCGAGCGCGAAAACGATCGGACGCGCGAATACGACGCGCATGACAGCGAGCAGCTCACGCCCCACTCGGTTCGTTTTGCAGAAGACCCGGGAAACGCCTACGAGGAGCCGTAGCGGGTGGGCCGGCTCCTCCTCACTCAACGGATACGCGACGCGCGACGACGCAACCACCGCGCGAAAAACCGCCTCCGTTACCACCCGAAACAGTGGTCCTGTTTCAGACCCCTACCGCGAACTACAAACTCGAGACCCGCGTCGGGTATAATCAACGCACGGCCACCGCGGTGACCGCCGTGCTTGATACTGGCGCAGGCCCGAGCCTCATTCGCGAAAACGTACTAGGCGCCGACTGGAAGCGCCACGCTACGCCGCCGACGCTGCGCTGCGCGATTATCGACGCGAACGGACGACGCCTCGCGCCAAACGCGTCGCTGCGACTTAGCGTTTTTCTAGGTGCCCGAGCGCATCTCCAAACCTTTTTGGTGATGCCACGCTTATCCGTCCCATGTATCTTGGGAGCGGACTTCATCGACCGCGTAGTCGAAATTATCTACACTGGACCGCAGCGCGCGTTGCGAACCCGCTATGGCGACCACGTCCCGATGCTTCCGCGTACGCCGACGAAACCGCGCCGCGCGCCGACCGCGAAGACGACCCGACCCACAAGCTTCGCGCCTATTCGCGCTGCGCGCCGCACATCGATTCCGCCGAACGCGACGCGAGCGATCGACGTTACCACGAGCGCTGAAGGGCGCTGCATCATAGTTCCCGCGACTAACCTCTACGCGCAGAAACTACTCCGTTTAACCAACGGGGAGACGCTGGTTCGAAGGAATGTACCCTTCCGAGTACAGGTACACAACGCTGGCACTCGTCTACAAGTATTGCCCAAAGGCATGAAGGTAGGCACCGCCGTGCCCAACCCCGTGGGATGTCTACAAGTCGCTCAGGAAGCGCCGGACCCGCAAGACCGACCGCCCGACGACGCGACGCGACGCAACGTTACGACACCGCCGGACCCGCGCGAGACCGACGAAATTGCGAGCGCGACGCCGTCTTGGGAAGAACTCTTACGCGCGACGCTACGCGACGAGCGAGTAGACGACGACCTGCACGCGGAAATTATCGAGATGCTACGAAAGCATGAGCGCATGTGGAGCGGCACGCTGGGAGCCATTCACGCGACGGAGCACCGCATCGAGCTGGTTCCGGGGGCGACCCCCGTGAACCAACCGCCGTATCGCGCCGGACACGCGTCGCGCGAAATTATCCGTACGCAAGTGGAGAAGATGCTCCGCGCTGGGGTAATCGAACCCGCTACGTCGGAATGGGCGAGCCCGGTCGTGGTCGTGCCTAAGAAGGACGGGACCTCCCGCTTCTGCATCGACTACCGCCGCTTGAACGCCGCCACCGTGAAGGACGCGTACCCGATTCCGCGCATGGACGATTGCGTCGATTCGCTCGGTAACGCGACAGTTTTCACGACGCTGGACTGCAACTCGGGATACTGGCAAATCCCAGTAGCGCACGCCGACCGCGATAAGACTACGTTTACGTCGCACGTCGGTACGTACCGCTTTCGCCGCATGCCTTTCGGACTTTCGAACGCGCCCGCGACGTTTCAGCGCGCGCTCGACATTTTGCTCGCGAACGTGAAGTGGCAACATTGCCTTGTCTACCTGGATGACGTAATCATCTTCTCCGCCGACGTAAACGCGCACGTGCACCACGTCGACGAGATACTGGGAATCCTCGGACGCGCAGGCGTTTCGCTGAAATTCGCGAAGACCGAGTTCTTCAAGCGCTCGGTGGACTACCTGGGACATACTATTTCGCCTGGGAAGCTCTCCGTACCGACGACGAAGTGCGACGCGCTGCGCGATGCGACGTACCCGACGACGAAGACGCAGCTGCGAAGTTTCCTAGGAACTTGCAACGTATACCGCCGATTCGTCGAAAAATTCGCGTTCGTCGCGGCGCCGCTTACGCAGTTGCTAAAGAAGGACCAAGGAGACAACTTACCCGCGCCGACGCCGGAGCAAACGCGCGCGTTCGAATCATTGCGACAAGCGATGTTGTCTCCGCCAATCCTCCGTCTACCGCGCGAAGGACACCCGTATGTGCTCGATACAGACGCGTCGCAAGGGCAAATCGGATGCGCGCTACTTCAGCTAGACGCGGACGACGACGTACTACATCCAGTCGGATACTGGTCGCGCACGCTTAACGACGCGGAGCGCAACTATTCGACGACGGAACGCGAATGCCTCGCAGTCGTATGGGCAGTTTTGCTATTACGCGCATATTTGGAAGGACGGAAAGTTCACGGTTCGCACCGACCATAATTCGTTGCGTTGGATCCTGAACATGACGTCCGCGGAAGGACGACTCGCGCGCTGGAGATTGCGACTCGCCGAGTTCGAATTCGACGTCGAATACAAGAAGGGAAAACGCCACGTTATCGCCGACGCGCTCTCGCGAATGGCCACGCGAAGCTGCGACGAGACGGAAATACCGGACGAGATACCCTGCTTCGGCGCCGCGAACATCGTCGAACCGCACGCGAACGCATACGACCGAACCGACGCTGCGCTACTATGCGACTACGCAGAATACTACCCGAGCTTGGCTTGCCTACTGGCAACTCGGTCGTGTATCGAGCCGCCCGTGTCCACTGACGAGTGGATTCGCGAACAGGCGACGGACGAATTCTGCCAGAACGCGAAACGCGACGTCGAAACCGCGCCGCGTTCGCGCTTCCATCTGTCCCCCGACGGGATACTAATGAGGACCGCTCCGCTCGACGACGCGACGCAGATAGTTGTGCCCGAAGCGATAAAAGGACGTATTCTGCGAGCGAACCATTACGCGGTAACTGCAGGGCACCCGGGCGCGCGACGCATGTACGACGCAATTCGACGCGCGTATTACTGGCCGATGATGAGCGTAGACGTCTACACCACGGTGAGACAATGCGATGCGTGCGCGCGCAACCGCGTTACGCAATATCGCCATACGAACGCCCTGAAGCTATTCCCCGCTACGCGCCCGCTCGAAGACGTCGCTATCGATATTCTGGGACCGCTGCCCGAGACCCCGCGCCAACGCCGCTTCGTACTCGTAATCGCCGATCGCTACAGCAAGCTCTGTCGACTCATCGCGCTCGGACGCGTATCCGCGCTCGCCGTCGCAAAAGCGTTTTGCCGAGATTGGGTCTTCGTTTACGGACCGCCGCGCACGCTACTTTCAGATAACGGACCGCAGTTCCGCTCGAAGTTGTTTCAGGAAACGTGCGCGCTGATGGGAACGCGTAACATCTTCACGACTACCTATCACCCGCAATCGAACGGGCAGGTCGAGCGCATGAACCGCACCATCGTCGCGACGCTGCGCCATTACGTCGACGAAGAGCGAAAGAATTGGGACGAGCACCTAGACGCGCTGGCGTACGCATACAATCGCGCGATACACCGCTCGACGAATACGTCGCCGTTCGAACTCACGCTCACGCGCTACCCCGTATCGCTGGGGACGGAGCAGGTCGACACGATTCGCAGCACGCCGTTCCTCCGCATGGAGTTTCTTGCGAAGCTATCCGACGCGTACGCGCGCGCCGCGAACGCGCTGAAGAAAGCGCAAGCGAGATACAAACGCGACTTCGATCGCGGCGCACGCACGGTGAACAAGAGCATCAAGGTTGGCGACCAGGTATATCTGGACACTCGCGCGGGAGCGACGACACGAACGCAGCGCGACGACGGAACGCGCCCTTCGAAGTTGGACTATCCCGTGTCGGGACCCTTCCCGGTCACAAGCTGCCGCGGGCACACTTACGAAATCATAATCGACGGTGTGCCCGAACTCGTCAGCTCCGACCGTATTCGCCTAGCACCGCGCAACGCGACGCGCGCGCCGGTTACGCCAAGCGGCGAAGAAGGGGCGACTGACGCGGAGGACACAAGCGACGCAGCGCGACGTGACGAACGCGTACTCGATGACGCACGCAAGGTCAATCCTGAAGCAGGATATGGAACGCGGGAGTTCATGATTGACAAATTGACGGCTGAAGGTGGCGACGACACCGGAGCGCCCGTATTCCGTGTTCGCTGGAAGGGCTTCTCTCCGCGCGACGACACTTGGGAGCCCGAAAGTTCGTTACCCGCGCCCATCGTTGCCCGTTTCCGCCGCGACCGCGGACGCTCCGCCTCTGAAAACACTGCGCGCAACACCGAGATTGACGCCACGTCGCCGCGCAATCGTAGAAAGCGACCGGCACGCGGCGACGCCCCACGTATAACGCCACCTAGCCGCGCGAGCGCGCGCATCGCGAGTCGACGAACGCCTTCGCATGCACCGCGCAACTGACACGTGGAACGGGGCTGAACACGCCAGTTCCGCCCAGCGGAACCGACGCGTAGATAAACACGCGGGCCAAGCCTCCCATCGCCGCCTGTCGTCGCACGCCGCGCAGCTGCGCCACCGTTTGCCACGCAATCGTTCCCACCGTATGCCGCGCAACTGTTCGACGCAACGCGACCGCGCTTGACCGACGCCACGCAATCGCGTTCATCTTTCGCCGCGCAATCGCCAAGCGTCACATCGCCGCGCTACCACGCAATCGTTGTCACCGCGCAACCGTCGCCTGTCGTTGCGCGCCGCGCAACCGCGCCACCGTATGCCGCGCAACCGTTCGACGCAACGCAGCGCGCTTGACCGACGCCACGCAATCGCGCTCGTCTTTCGCCGCGCAATCGCCAAGCGTCGTATCGCCGCGCTACCACGCAATTGTCGTCACCGCACAACCGTCGCATTCCACCGTCCGTCTTCCGCTCCCGCACGAACCCAAGCGGCAACCGTAGCCGGGAGTCCATGTGCCGTTCGCTTCCCATCCCCCATGCCGACAACGCCAGAATCCTCAGGAGTGGGCACGCCCGACAGCGAAATTACGCGCGAAAAAAGGGAGGCGCGCGCACCGGATTGGTCGTTGCGGGGGAGGGATTGGCCCATACAGCATGGCCATTTAGGGGGCTGGAAGATTATAGGCCGAAAAGCGAGCCGAGGCCGGGGCAGGCCAAAAATGGACGGCACCGATCTGCCCCGACGCCGTGGCGAGATGCTTCCTGATGGCACCCCCGGATTGGCTGTTCACATACGCGCGCACGCGACGAACCATACGGGTGGCAGGGAACGACGCAGAATACCAGCAAGCGAAAGCCTCCGCTGGAAAGGGGATGCCACCCACACGCCCGTCCTCTTCGTCCAGGAAGGCCATGGCGAACCCCAAACCTCCGGGGGCGGGAACCCACCTAGACGCTCGCTAAAAACCAGAGCATTAGAAACCCAGCCCTCGAGACGCGACGAAGCGCGAACGAAACGCGACGAAACGCAACGAAGCGCGAACGCGAAACGCGAACGAAGCGCGAATGAAACGCGACGAAACGCGAAGCGAAAAAGCGAACGAAACGCGACGAACGCGCGACGATAAGCACGACGAGAACGCGCCCGTTCTATATGCCTACCGGCCAGCAGCTCTATCCCCCTCTCTCCCGCCTCGCCCTACGCGACCCCAACCGCGTCGCTCGCGAATCCCGAGCGTCGACGCGGTCACTGGGCAAACACCGCTTCAAGCGGCGACTCGCGCGACTCGCACCGAACCGTGGCTAGTAGCTCCCCGACCGGACGTCCGCACGGCACTCCGAGGAGCCGCTGGACGCAGCCGCAGTCGCGCGCGGTACACCGTCGCGCCTACGCATGCGCCGCAAACGCAATTCGCGCCGCGCGTACGAAAGGAAGGATGGCCAAGGCGAAGTTAACAAAACACAAGAGGTTTAATCAAGGGAGTAGAATGGACTACCGGCTAGCCCGGATGTGGACGAAGAAGCTCACTCACGTGCGTTATCCTCGCGGCGCGTGCGTCGGCTCGAAGAACTGCCCGTTGCGCCGCGCGCGCGAGCACGACTTGAAGCCGTGTCTGCTTGGTGATTGCGTCGTCGCTCGGATTCAGCACGCGCACGACGCGCCCGTCTTGCACGCCGAGGCGCAAGGGAGGAACGCCGGGACGTGCAGCCGCTGCGGCCGCCGCGCGAGTGCGAGTCGTGGGACGCGCACCACCGCGACCAGCCCCGTCGCTTCCCACCGCGACCGATGCATCACCTCCCCCTTCCGCTCCCTCGTTAAGACCGCTGACCGACTGCGTCTCGCTGTTAGACACCACCCCCGCCGCGGACGTTTCGGGCGACCGCTGCACTAAGCCAACGATATCATTCAGCGTCGTGCCGAGGCGATGCGTGCGTTCGATCGTATCCTGGATCCTACGAACGGTCTCCCGTTCACGCGCAGTATACACCCGACGCACCGCAGCAACACGCTCCGCGCCCCGTTGACGTTCGCCCGCGAGATTCGCTTCGACATCGCTAAGCGCGCGTTCCGCCCGTTCCTGCGCCGAAGTAGCAGCCTCGCAACGTTCTTGGAGGGTCGTGATCATCGCGCGATTGCCGCTGGCAGCCCGTTCGTAATTCGCCACGCGTTCTTGCAAGTCGCCGATGTCCTTGTGCATCCGCTCGATCCGCGTCGCATCTTCCCCGGCCTTGCGCTCTAACGTCGCCTCGCGTCCAGCCGCGTCCTTAAGTGTCTTTTCAGCCTCGTGCACGAGACTCACCGCTTCGTCGCGCGTTGCGTTCGCTTTGGTGAGGCGCGCCGCAGCGTCGTCGCGCGCTTGCGCAATCGTCGTCACTCGCGCCAGCGCCTCGTCACGGCTCTGCTCGACCGATGTCAGACGCGCCAGCGCTTCGCTGCGGCCCTCCACGGCGGAAGCCATTCGCGCCAAAGCGTCGTCGCGAGCCCCTTCGAGCAACGCCACGCGCGCCAACGCCTCCTCCCGGCCCTTTTCGGCGGCGGCAAGCTGGCCCCGCAACACGTTCGCGTCTGATTCGGCCAAAACAGTACCCGCCTCGTTGGCAATGGTAGCCGCGTCACTTGCCGCCACGTTATCAGCCTTGCATCGCCTGCGCCCGTGCGGCTGCCCGCAGCAGCACCGTCACCCGCGCCGCTCTTCGCCGCGCTGCTGACCGCCGCCCCGCCGTCGCCCGCACTGCTGGACGCCGCAGCCCCGCCGTGGCCGGAAGACGCCGCTTTCAAGGCCTGCAACTCGTTGTAAACCTTCACGTACTCCGCGCGCAGCGCCGCGTCGAGTCGCTCGACGTCGATAGGAGCGCGCGGCGGCTCGGAGAAAAGAGAATACTGGCCGTCTCGGAAGCGCCGACGCTCGATCGCCAACAGCGCCGCCATGCCAAGGTACTGCGCATACTCGCGCGAATCGGTCGCGCGCATAACGTGCAGTTCGTTAGTTGATAGCGCGGATAACACGGCATCAACGGTAACGACATCGCGCGCTTCTAAATTCGCAAACGCGTCGCGCGACGGATTGCGCGGCGACTTGAGAAGGAGATGTGGAATTTCAGTATGCCGGTGAACGCCAAGCGAACCATGCGCCCAGTCGACGACGCCGCGCTCCGCGCTCCAGGGCAACCATTGCCCGCCCTCCTTGAAGTCCATGCCAGGCGCGAGATCGAAAACCGGAGTTTCGTCCCACGCGCACGCGCGATGCTCCGTCAAGAGACTTTCGAGATGCGCCGCCGTATACGTTCCGCCCCGCACGATCGCCGAAACGCCGACGCGCTCGATTCCCGCGATCAGTTTTTCGTTTAAGCGCAAGAAGCGGCGCTCGACGTAAGCGACGTGAAGCCACGCAGCGGCAACCATCACCACCCACTCGCTCAGAGCGATAGCCCAGAAATACGAACGAGCCTCGACCGGAACGTCGCGCCCGAGCAGTACCGACGGCGCGTAATGGAACACGCAGGGAAGCGGCACCGACAACGAGTCGGGCGCTTCCGGCCAATCGCGCGCATCGTAACGCGGGAAGAAAGCGGCGACGCGGTCATCAGGAAACTCGCGAAATTCGATATCGCGATACGTAACGAAGTAGCCCGACGTGCGCCGCAAACGCAACTCGCGCCGCGCTTCCGGGCGCATATCCGCGTTAAGAAACCATGGCACGCTCGCCTCCCCTTCGTGCTCGACGTCGTTCCACGGAACGCCGCCGTCAAGTAAGAAGCCCGCACTGGGCGCCGCGGCCCATGGATCGACTCGCGCAAATTCGTCGCGACGCATCACGCGCAACCGGGCCAAGTGGCGTACGAGTCGTTCGTCGGCTTCGTCTTCGAGAAAATACGCGTCGCACGGTAAGTTCGCGGGGACCGCCAAATCGCACAACGCCGATTCGCGCCGCGCGTCCCACACCGCTTGCGCATCCTTGTGGCCGGGTAACACGGCATAGCGTGATACATCAGCGATGCGCGTCCACTGAAAGCGCTGCGGGTAGAAGTGGCGACGGCCCAATTCCGCCCACGTCGGCATAGGGCGTGGCATGAAACGGAACGCGATCGGGTCGTCGTAGCGCGCGCGCGGAATCGACTCGGGAGCGTCTTGCGCGGCCGACGGAAGCGAAACGGACGCAGGCGCAGGAACCGAACGAAGCGGGACGCCGCTCCCAGAACGCGCAGCAGACGCAGAAGTTGGAGTCGCGGTCGCATCCACCGTAGCGACAACGTCAGACGACGCCACTGCCGCCACGGCCGCTCGCGGTTACGGGTACGGTTGAGGAGGATGCTTGCGCCATGGACATGTAATAGGGACTCTCCGGGCTTGAAAGAGAAGGGAAACGCGATGCGCGCAGGGCGAGGAGACGCGTTCGTGGGCGTCGACGGTTCGTCGCGAGGCGCAGCGCCGGCGCGAAGCCAACTCGGCAGAGCGTTATTATCGCGCGACATCACGAAGCGCGAGCGCGTGTGGCGTTAACGGAGCGAACGCGCGCGGGATGGAGAAGAAGGATGGAATGGAGACAGAAGGATGGAAGAGAAGAAGAAGATTGGAAGAGGAGAACAAGACAGAAGAGAGCTGAAGGTGTGCACAAGAACGTTACGCGCGAGGACGCGCTGTGAAGTTAGTCGGGGGAGTGTGGTGCAATTTAAATTGGTCGATGGAACCGATGCGAGCGCGCGCGTTTACGTTAGTCCGCAAGCATCCGTTTGAGTTAGTTTAGTAAGCGAGCGTACGCGTGGCGCCTTGATTACGTGTCACGGAGCGTCAATGCGAGCGCGTGCGCGCGTACGTTGCCACGAAACCGCGAGCCGCGCCACGTGTAGCGGTTTCCGCGAATTTCCCTTTATTTCCCTTTTTGGGTTTTTTATGACGAAAGTCTTTTTCCCAAAATATTTCCCTTTTTGCGTGCGAGCGTGCGGCCGCCGCCGGCCACACAAGGACGGCCTGTCCCAAGTAAGTTAGCTATTAGTGGTCGCATGGCTTCGCACCCTACCAATAAACAGTCAGCACTTTCGCAGCTACGAGTTAAGCGTTGAGCGCGTCGCGAGGACCGATTGCGTAACAACGTTGCGTGCGGATTGCTCACGATCGCCGACATACGTGCGCGCGCGCCGCGTTTACCGACTGTCGAATTGCGTCGCACCGCGAGACCGCGCGTTGCGTCGCCTACCGCTAGGCCAGGGATTTACGACCCCTGCGTGGATCGTGTTGAGCTCGAGTTTACTCGGTGATCTCCCCCTGAGATCACGGCTTGCGCCGGCCCGCGAATCCCGTGTTGCGATCGACCCTGCGCGTTCCGCCGTTGTACCACCCGATCGCCTCCGCGACCGAGCGACGTGCGAAACGCAAGTTCACGAGCGCGTTACGGTTCAACACGCCCTGACAAGGCAAGCGATTCTAGAACTCTCTTAGTGACCGCCATCCCGGCTGGTCCTACAAGCGCGTCAGCGGAGTCGCGCGGACTCAAGCGCGGCGTCGATGTTGACTTGTTGCGGATGTGGACGGTGCGGCTGTGCATATGGGACGGCTTCGTGAGCACTGCTGGTGGCGATGTTGGCCTTCCGCGCACGCTGCACAACCACAAGCTGCCGGAAACCGACGAGGCGGACTATATCGTCGTGCGCAACATTGCGACTAAGGACAAGTTCAAGGACCTCCGTTCCCGTACATGTTTGATGGTACCGAGGGGACCGCCGGAGACGATGGGTGGAGCATACGCCGCGGCGTTTTACCCTTGGGATACTCGGATGATGCGCCCCGCTGCGGAGGATGGCCCTAGCGACATTCGTACCCTGCTGCAGCGTCAAACTTCAACGCAGCGACGAACCAGGCCAGCTCGGGACGGATGCCCAGTACCGGTCCGGCAGGCGAAATCACTGGTTCGGGGGGTACGAAGCATCCTGCACGCTCCGTCCCGGTTTCGGAGGCACGAAGCGCCCTGCTCGCTCTGCAAGACCCTCCAGTGGAGGCACGAAGCACCCTGCTCGCTCTGCTAGAGCCTCCAGTGGAGGCACGAAGCACCCTGCTCGCTCCAACGTCACCGAAGCTACTACGCAGGACGTAACCGAGGTGGACGACGAACCGGAGGTGGCGGAAAGCATTCGTGAGCAGCAGGGGACGCAAATTACGGTGCCCAAGTTTGTGACGTCGGATTACGTCGGAGAAGGAGCGACTGTGTTGGTGAGGCAGCTAGTGGAACCGGCCGTGACCCTTCGGGATGTGAAAGAAGACCACGTGGAGGACCTGCGCAACAATATGTTGGCGGTGGGGTATGTGAGCTCTTCGCGTATCACTGTGACGGTGCTGAGGTCGCAGAACACGCATTTGTCCGCCGACACGCGTCTGTTCCAGAATAGCAAATTCCATGCCAATGCGAACGTGACCGTGATCGACGGACTGCATCGTCTCAATGCTATGCATAGCATTGCCGATGACTTCACGCGCCTCACCCGTATGCACAGAACCAAGCTGCCACAGGACGCAAACCGCTTGCGCTGGGTTACTCAGCCTCTGGATGTGTACTACCTTCGCCGCAAGGACAACAGTGATCTTCAGCCTCATGAGATCATCCACAAGAGTGCAGAGTCGAACCATACGACTGGGACGCAACTGACGGAGCGCTCCCTGGTTCGAATCTTGTCGTCCATCCAGCAGTTCATCCGTACGATTGCTGTTGCAAATAACGTGGAAAACGCTGGCGACTTGCGTGAGTCTGATGTCATCCGAACATTGTTCGAGGCGCAGTTCATGGGGATGATGAATTCAACGAACACGGCCCGGCGGTGGACGCGTTTGGCTATAGCAACGCTGAAGCATCCTGTTCTCGACGAAGTGTTGCGTGAGCTGAACAATTCTGAGCGCCGCAACAAGATTGGGATAACGCACCTGGACCACAAGATAGTGCGCGAGTTGCTGGAAGAAAACTTTGTCTTCGTCTTGCGTGGTCTTTCGGAGTACTTGAACCCTGCTCATGGTGGACGTCCGGATGGACGCTTTGACGTGAACGACTTCTATACATACGTCCGTCGTGTGACTGCAATAGAAAATTCTCTGTACGCTGCGTTTGGGCGCCCAAAGAGTATTATGCGCAAGTCATTTCTGAGCACAGAGATGGCAATTGGGTCGGTTAAGCAGCCGAAGGAGTTGCAATGGCATCTCACCAATGCCATTGCAATGTATAGAGGGGACGACCGGAGCAGTGAGGTTCGAATGCGACGGAGAACCACGCGTTTACAGGATTTGGAAACGAACTTGAAAGAGTTTTTCAATCCGACATTGAAGAAGAAGACTAAGGCTCGACGCAAACGCCGCCCTTCTGCTGCCAATGTGAGACTCACTCACAAGAAGCAGCGGAATGTCGAACATGAGCCTGCTTCGCATGGCATCCGCCGCCGTTCACAGCGACTTCGCTCGACGGGGAGCACACGCCTCGAGGAAGAAGAGCCGGTTTGTGGTACAACAATCCGCCGGGGAAGAAGAGCAGGCCGTTGTTGATAAACCCACCGATCAACAACAAGCCACTGCTTCCGGTGATGAGGTTGACGAAGACTCCGCCCGTTCCCCCGATTCTGCCGTTGAGATTGTCCCCCAAGATAACCAACGTGCTGGTGCGACTCCCTCCAACCAAGATCTGTCCATAACGTTTCGGACGAGGAAGAAAACAACAGTGCAGATGAGGGCCATGTCAAAGCAAGGGGGTCCGCGAAGTGACAATTACATTCACTGTTCCGGAAGGAGTGGAAGTCGATGAAGACGGTTACATCGTTCGTGACTCTCCTTCTGAACACGACCTCCTGTTCGACGACCGGATGCCATCTCCTCCCGACGATTTCGAAGTCAAGACCGAGCCGAAGGGCATCATCTGGCGCAGCGTCCCGCGGACGTCATCGCATCGGTGAGGGTTGGCTGTCTGCCCCCGATTGAGCTCAGGTTGTTATTGGAGAGTGTGGAAATCGATGAGGAGGGCAGAGAGGTGAGGTATTTGAAGCAAGTGGCGATGGACCCTGTGTTTGAGGGGCTGCATATTCCGGAACAACATCGGGTTCGTCATCTTGTTTTGGAGATCGACACCATCTATCCGATGTTTTTCGCAGCGTGGAAGATGGCTGCCAAGGCGATGTGTGAGCCTACATCGACTTTTCTACCCTCGAGGCTGGACTTCGCCCAGGTTGCGCGAATGTCTACAAGCTGGAAGGATCGTATGAGGCCGGCACTGGTATGGCGTACTTCCACAATTGCCGAACGGAAATCAACGAGCGAGGGTATACGGTGATGCACAATTTCGCGGATGTAAGCTACCTCGATGCGTCGGACATGTTCCCATTTGACTT
>JALQPE010002826.1:0-43245 GCA_030407315.1 Asparagopsis taxiformis
CATCTCACCAATGCCATTGCAATGTATAGAGGGGACGACCGGAGCAGTGAGGTTCGAATGCGACGGAGAACCACGCGTTTACAGGATTTGGAAACAAACTTGAAAGAGTTTTTCAATCCGACATTGAAGAAGAAGACTAAGGCTCGACGCAAACGCCGCCCTTCTGCTGCCAATGTGAGACTCACTCACAAGAAGCAGCGGAATGTCGAACATGAGCCTGCTTCGCATGGCATCCCGCCGCCGTTCACAGCGACTTCGCTCGACGGGGAGCACACGCCTCGAGGAAGAAGAGCCGGTTGTGGTACAACAATCCGCCGGGGAAGAAGAGCAGGCCGTTGTTGATAAACCCACCGATCAACAACAAGCCACTGCTTCCGGTGATGAGGGTGCGAAGACTCCGCCCGTTCCCCCGATTCTGCCGTTGAGATTTGTCCCCCAAGATAACCAACGTGCTGGTGCGACTCCCTCCAACAAGAATCTGTCCATACCGCTTCGGACGAGGAAGACAAAAACGGTGCAGACGAGGGCCAAGTCGAAAGCAAAGGGGTCCGCGAAGTGACAATTGCATTCACTGTTCCGGAAGGAGTGGAAGTCGATGAAGACGGTTACATTGTTCGTGACTCTCCTTCTGAACACGACCTCCTGTTCGACGACCGTATGCCATCTCTTCCTGACGATTTCGAAGTCAAAGACCGAGCGAAGGGCATCATCTGGCGCAGCGTCCCGCGGACGTCATCGCACCGGTGAGGTTTGGCTGTCTGCCCCCGATTGAGCTCAGGTTGTTATTGGAGAGTGTGGAAATCGATGAGGAGGGCAGAGAGGTGAGGTATTTGAAGCAAGTGGCGATGGACCCTGTGTTTGAGGGGCTGCATATTCCGGAACAACATCGGGCTCGTCATCTTGTTTTGGAGATCGACACCATCTATCCGATGTTTTTCGCAGCGTGGAAGATGGCTGCCAAGGCGATGTGTGAGCCTACATCGACGTTTCTACCCTCGAGGCTGGACTTCGCCCAGGTTGCGCGAATGTCTACAAGCTTGGAAGGATTCGTATGAGGCCGGCACTGGTATGGCGTACTTCCACAATTGCCGAACGGAAATCAACGAGCGAGGGTATACGGTGATGCACAATTTCGCGGATGTAAGCTACCTCGATGCGTCGGACAAGTTCCCATTTGACTTGGGTCTCATGGAAGAAAACCCTAACCATGAATTGTTTCGGTACTTCTTGGGAACATGCCCTATAAGAAAAGGAATATGTACCCCTGATATGCTTTAGATGAACCAATGATGTACGTGATATCTCTACTGTACGCAAGAGATACTTCGCTGATGTCCGAGAGATGAGCGTATGGACATCTCCCGTCCATCATTGGTGTATCGCTATGCGGTCATCAGCTGAAGAGCAAATGTTCCTTATCCGTACATCAGAGGAACACCATGCATGTCATAGGTTCATCATGCGGCCATCTTTGGTACATCTTTAAGGCTTACTGGGATGGGAGGGGAGCAGGTGCACAAGGACCCTGGGAACCGGCAGCTGTGGAGTCCCATTACCAATACAGGGGACGATGAAACAGATGAGAAGAACCGGAATGAGGGGAGGGCTCGCTTCACGTCTACGCGCCACTGCCTGGTTGACTATGCCGAGAACGATGAGACGCATATCGACCGGTTCAAGTTTGTGACGCGGCGAGCCCTGCTGGATGTGTGGTTGGGAATCCTTGTCCGGCTGATAGGGCTGGAGGAGTGCGGTTTTACCGGGAGAAAAACTTGTCATGCCGGCATCTGGGGGACGGTTTTTGATAACGGGAAAGGGGTGTCCTCGGCAGGTCCCACACAATGATTTCCCTGTTCCTCCTCGCGACCGCAAAGATCAACTTCCGGGTTACTTTGTTATTGCCAACGGAGATGACCCATTCCCTATCTGGGTGTGTCCAGGGTCCCACAAGTACGTCTTTTCCAAAGCGCTGGAATTAGATATGTACGCCAAGACGATGAAGCTGAAGAAGGTAATCGTTCCGCCACGTTCAGTCTTCATCGGTCACGGCCATGTACAACATGCCGGGGCAGGGCATGTCGACAGAGTTGTGTCACACACGACAACGAGGTATCACACGTATTTCAGGAATGCGTCGTATCCGATTCCCGACAATGTTTCGTTTGGTTTCATCAGGCGGTTGGGATTCGAAGAAGAAGTAATCGCCAATGCTCCGCGCCGGTCTGCCAGGCAAAGTCAACCGGCACCTGTCAATGTTCGCCACAAGACAGTTGTTCCCATCCCGGTCAAGAAAGATCGTAGGCCGAAGACAGGGCAGCTCGGAATCATGCGGATGAAGACGACAGAAGCTCCCAAGAAGAGAACCCTCACAGCGGGTGAAGAATTCATCTTGAGCAGATCAACTCCACAGTTGCCGATAACGCCTATTCTGCCGGGAGATCCTGAATATAGTGGGGACGAAGAGGAAGAACAATTTTCCGACGGCTAGATAGCTCAACAACAACTACTTTGGTAAACAATTATCGAGAATATAATCATCTCCTTTATCACTTTCAATCTATGAACCTACTATAATGTACTTCCGTTCCATGCTTTCAAACTAGATTGTCCATTCCCTCGTGGGTTGGAGCATGATTTCCAGGACGATTCCCTCACATCTCTAGACTCGATGGTCTATGCTAGAAATAGCAGAACAATTGGGTTTGTACGTGCTTCATCGCCTACTTGCCTCTGGTAATGGGTGGACGTGCACGATACACGATCAACCTGAAATGGACGTCCGGTGGATGTCCACCTCAGATGCATTGCTGGCCAGCCCAGAAATTCTACAATTCCGGGCACAAAAAAATATTGCAAAAACATCGATTTCGGCGGTCGATTGTGCCGTACGGCACACCCCCATCTCAAAACATAAAAACATGTTCACATGTGCGTGTTTTTGAGAGTAGCCCAAATTTTAATTCAAATCAGGGTGTCTAATTTGGCCACAACGGCCCCAGGAACCGACCGCCGCCCCGATCGGGGGCTATCACTGGCGTCTGTAAGCACCAACTGTAAGCCGGAACCGGTCGCCGCCCCCGATCGGGGCTATCACTGCCTTCTATAAGCACCAACTGTAAGCCGAAATCGCGTCTCACGAAGGTTCGATTTCAGGCTCAACACGTCAGGGACAGGTCTTGGTCCTTGTTTCATCATTGTCCCGCCCCACTCTCTCACGACCAACCTGAAATGGACGTCCGGTGGTTGTCCAGCTCGATTGCATTGCTGGCCAGCCCAGAAATTCTAAAATTTCCGAAAAATCAATTTGGTGGCCCAGCATCTCCTGTGCCGAAAATTCCCGCAGTCACTTCTGATATACTATATCGTAGTAGTAGTAGACTAGACGTGTTTCGCACTTGTACGCATCAGGGAAGGCGTCACGGAAGGTTGAGACTACGCTACTTGTGTACCGCGTCGTCCGAAATAGCGAGTAGTGTTTGTTGTATAGTTGTGGAGTATGTGTCTAGTGGTTTGTAAAGCTTGTAGAACGGGATAGGGATGTGGGTGGCCCTATTTTATGAATACATGAGTACCAATATTCAGGGTTGACAAAGCGGAAAGGCATAGGCTCATACATGTTTGAGATTGCATAGTGGAGAAAATATTTACATCGAAATTTACATGGAGCCGATGGAGGTTTTAAGGATGACGTATGAGAGGAAGAAAATTCTTCTGTGGTATGAGGATGTGTTCTGTGGGGGAATGGAATCTTGGGATGGTACGGGGGGAGGTGGAGATGTCACTACGGTGTTGGGAATGGAAAAAGACAGTAAATTTACTGTCTGAGACAGTAAAAATTACTGTCTGGCCAAGACAGTGCGCGGAGACAGTAAAATTTAATGTCTGGAAATTTCAGAATACTGCTGCAGCAATAAACTGGCACGAAATCTGGACAGTACCAAAAACAGTAAAATTTACTGTCCAGAACAGTAAATTTTACTGTCCGGAAGTGTTGTCGCCGGACAGTATGTGCAGACAGTACATTTTACTGTCTGAGACAATACGTTGTACTGTATTACCGCACTGTCTGGGGAAATCTGGATACAGTGGTGTAGATAGCAAATTGTACTGTCTTCGGGTAGCACCGTGCATTGGTTGAAAAACATTGTCTGGTGGAGTGTACTATAGAGGAAATAAAGAGCATATGGCTAGTGCGTAAGTAAATTTTGGAACGGTGTGTGGTATACGACCATCGTAATTGTGGTCGAGCTTTACAGATATTTGTAGTTAGCGAAGTTAGTACGAGGAACGATAAATGGAGGAGGATAGCAGATCGACCGAGCTAGAATGGGAATGAGTTTTCTAGTCTCAGTGAAGCCTATTCTGCCAATAGAGAATAGAATCATGTTTGTTTCAGTTGGGATAGGAGATGAAACTATAGACAGTGCTGAGAAGTGTATGAGTTTGATGGGTTATTGACCAGTGAAAGGTTGAGACGGGAAATAAGGAATGGAACTACAGGGGTTGTAAGCAATTGGTTGGAGCGGAACGTTATAGAGAGAATGAATCGTCAATGGAGGCCATGTCGACCACGGGATAATATTACAATCTGTCCATATTGTGAAAATTGTACCGAGACGTCAGAGTATCAAAAGCAATGCAAAATAAAGTGATGACGGATAGAACAATGCAAATTAACGTCAAGAAATCTAGGACGTCTAGCACACATCTGGAAATGGGGTGAAGCAAAGGGAAATGGTGTACCTGTAGGTCCACTGCGCGCGGAAGGAAGACGATGGGTGCTTCGTTGACGTCGGATATATTCAATGTATCGTTGCATGCAAGAAATGCACAGAGTGCATCGCTGCTTCCCCCATATCATCATCTAACCGTCTGTAACGCACCAACATGCCACCGCATGTCGCTCACAGTCACATATGTATTTCTTGATACGATTGTTGCCACACTGCACGCTCTTATTCACCATAGCGGCAGCTCTACACAAACTAGCACTGTATCCAAGACGGATATAAGATATCTGTGACATTTCATTACACATGTACTTTTTCTTTCTGCTGCTGTTGTGGCCTTGTGTTTGAAACTTGCTTGCAGGTCCTTTCCAACAGCTCAGTGTCTTAACCATTGCAGATGCGACGCTGCTCGAATCACTTGGAGAGCTTGAATCCAATGGTTGTTGTGGACTAGTTGCGCTCGTTGTGAATCAATCGGCAGTGCGTGCATGTGTATTTGTGCGTTCGTGTGCGCGCTTACTAGATGCGATGCAACGCAATGCTCACGTGCACTTTATACTACTGACTTGTACATATATAGCTTTGTATGAGAAGCATCGAAATGTATCCGACACCTTACCATTGCCTCACTCTGTAAAGCTTCTTTCCCAGTAGCAATTTGTATCGCATTGCACCATGGCTCCGGGCAGACTGCGAGTGAAAGTAACGAGTAAACAAACTTTTCGCTCATCGTTCACCTCACGCTGTCGTCGTTGAAGTCATAACCATATCCACTTCCCATTTTGGAAAGTCTTGGAAGACAGACGAGCCCAGTCCACCACTGGTGCTTGTAGATGTAGCGTTGTTTTCAGCTGTTTTTATAGATAGTAAGGCATAGATGGTATAGTGTGCAACACTAGAGAACAACGCTGTGCAGGAAAACATGTTTGTTCCGCGTAAATCGTCATATGTTCCATTTGGACTATTTTGGCAACTCACATGCATCAACCTGAATATCAAGGCTCTGGACTGGCACATTCAAGTATCTGGATACGCTTGAGCAGTGGCAGGGACGCAAGAGCTGGCCCAAGTGTTTGCACAAGGCACGTTGACACACTGAATTTACTTGATTGGCACGCGAGTGCAACGACTGGCTCGCTGTCCAGGGATGGGCGACTGCTGTGCAAGTGTGCAATACATCTCAGGATGCCCTAGTAGAATTTGTGTGGCCGGAAAGAGACAGTGTAGTGAGCGTATAGGAAAATGGGGTACTATAGGTATATTGTAGAGTTCAAAGTTCTATGCTTGGATCAGGAAAGAGCGTGAGTAGAGGTTTTGATGAATTCAATAATTATTTCCTATTTAGAGGAGTGTGACAAGAGTGCGTGATATCCCACGGTTCTCAATTTATTTTAACAGATGAATCTGCCGACACTGCCGGAACAGCCGTATGTACAGAGTTTTGAAACGTGTAAGACGCGTGAGATGATGGATTCGCATACTGTAAACCAGTGTCAACTTCCTGAGAGAATCTCAGATACGAGGCAGCAGGGTCCAAGTGTGTTCCAAGAAGCGCTGGAATTAGTGGAAATGTTCAGTCTTTATTAAGGCTGATGTGTCAGTAGGTTAGAACCTCTGATGGCTGGTGTGTTCTCTCTCACTTCTATCCCCTTTGTCTGCTCAAGGCAGACCTACTATATATACTATTCTATTCATCATTCCGTTACTCTATTCAAATGACTGTGAACCATCTGCGTATTTGAAAGTGACGGTTATTCACCTCATCACATTATCAACCACACATTAGAATGTGTGCACGTTATTATGGCTTGTAGCCTTCCGTTGAAATAATTTCCATCTTTGAATATTCCCGAGCTTGTATTGCAATTTGCAAATGTCTACACTGCCCCATGTTCTGTGAGTCAGTGTTGCAGAACATTGTTTTTCATTTGCTATGAGTTATCCACTTTATGGCCTTCTTTGCCATTGCTGTGTTCTCGTCTTTTAGAAATTTGATGAGAAGCTCAGGTACATCTTCATGCAGGTTGTCAATAGGCTCCCATGTGTAATCACACGTATCAGGTAGTCCTTCCCATTCTACACATACCTTATATTCTTCTCCAACCTTTTTCAACTGCTTGAGACACTTAATATCCTCGTATTGCGTCTCAGTGTGCTCGGCATGAGTGAGTAATTCTTTGGACGGTGGAACTCCATCCAAGTCATTTCTGTATATGCACATGCGTGTTGCATGCACAGTTTCGGTTTGATTCTTGATCAAACTTGTAACTTCATATACCAGACTATTAATAACTCTGGTTATACGCTTCGGTCCTTGCCACTTAAATGACAATTTGTGCCCCTTATCCTGTGCTCTCCGCACTAGGACAAAGTCTCCAATATTAAAAGAAGGTTTCACAATGTTGGTTCTTGCATTGTGAATCTTAATGTGTCTTTCTCTGCTCTTGCTGATCTTCTTAGAAAGTATCTTGTGCATGTCTGTGAGTGCTGATTGTAGTTCTTCAATCTTCACTGTCCTTTGACATTCCTTGAGTGTTACTGATATCTCCTTCTCCATTATGTAGTTCGAATCGGCTCTGGATGGTTTTATCCCCGTCATGACTTCCAACGGAGACCGATATACGCCATCTGCTCTCCTTCCCAGTCTTTCCACGGGAGATTCGTTGATTACTTTCTGAACCACCTGAATAATTTCGGGCCAATCTTGTGGAGCAAGTCTCATTTCAGATATTAACGCTGTTGTTGCTCTCAGTACTTCCTTGCAGCACCTTTCTACTGCCCCATTACTCCATGGAGAGTAAGCGACGGTAAAGTGATGCCTTATGTGGTATTTGCTTGCTAGAGCATGCATGACATTATTCTTAAAGTGGCTGCCTTGATCTGACACCCATATTTCCATAGTTGAAAATGTATGTATCCATTTGGCAATATTGGTTGCTACAGTTTCTGTGTCTGCTCCTTTCGATGTACAGAGCCATGTGTAACTTGAGAAACCATCCCGTAAGACAAGTACGTACCTTTCTCCTGTGTTTCCTCTTCCCATATATAAGTAGTCAAAATGAAGCACATGATTTGGACGCAATGCAATCTCGTTGTGACCGAGTGGGCGCGGTATTCTATTTCCCGTTCTTGACATGATGCAATGTATGCAACTCTTGACAAACATTTTGCAGTCGTTCTGCATAGTCTCCCACCAATATTTCTCTGTAAGGATGCTTAGAGTAGACTCTGTTCCTCTATGTCCACTGTATCCGCAATGTGAGATGACTAGCAGCTTCATCTGTAATTCCAGATCTTGTCTGGGAATCCATATTTTGTTCATTATCATTATTGGTATTTCGTTGATCTTACCCCCTTCAGGCACTTCTGCTATGTGCTCCTGTTGTGATGCTTGTATAGTATCCATGTTTGGCCATATAAAGGATTGGGATAAGGGTGATTGCACAATATCTTGAGCAATGTGTTTTGTCTTCCTAATGGATGTTACTCTTGAGGCGATTTTCTTCTTTCTATACCCGGCAAACCATCTTGTCATTATGTCTGCCATTATGTTTGACTCTCCAGAAATGTGTTCAATTGTATATTGAAATCTGGATAGATATAGAGCCCATCTTTGCACTTTGTTCACCACATGTCTGCCCATTGCTGGCTCCATACTAAGTGGATTATACACGAACAGAAGGTTGCGATGATCCGTATACACATGCGAGGGATTTTTACCTAGTAGTAGGTAATCCATGCGCTTAAAAACTTGATAAATCGAGAATCCTTCTTTCTCATACGTAGACCAATGTAGCTCGCTGTCTTTAAATGCTGAGCTGAGAAAAGCTAGTGGCTGATGCTTTTGACTTTCCAGAGGTTTGTTCAGTTCATCTGTAATGCACTGTGTGACGACTGCTGCCCAGAAATTGTCTGAGGCGTCGGTAAAAATGCATATTTGCATTTCAGGATTTGGATGAGCGAGTGTGACTGATTGTCGAAGGCTTTCTTGTAGTTCTTGAAATAGAATTTCATGTTTCCTGCCCCATGAAAGGTTTCGCAATGGTATGCTCGCGATGGATCGCTTGTTGCGTTTGCCAGTTATGTTATAAGCTTCTTCTAGGACATCACGCATGATGCTAATGCGGTTAGCAAAATCAGGTATTGATTGGGACATCCATTGTAAACAGTGGATGTATTGGGATAGTTCCCCTGCGGTTTCTGGCATTGTGACATTCTGTAAGCCACTGAGGTTTCTGGGATCATATTTGACTCCAAACTGGTCGATAAGTCGACCGCACCATTTCACACTCGTTGTGAAAAGAGTGGACTTCGTTGCTGAAATCTTTAGATTTCGTGTTCTGCATATTTGCAGGAAGTGCTCCAACGTCTGTATTAGTCCTTGCTCATCGCTATGATGTATAATAAAGTCATCTTGCCATGCTTTCACATTTTGCCTAATGGAAATGAAGCATGGTTCCACGCGTGATTGAAAATTGCACGCTGAGTTCTTGGCTCCTTGGGGCGTTCGGGTCGGTTGCCAAATTCCTTCATGTGTAATGAAGCTGAGTGCGCTTTGGCTGTCTTCGTGTAAAGGTAACTGCCAGTAGCCTGAGCAGAAATCAATCGCGGCAAAGCATTTGCTGCCTGCGAAATCGGCACATTCACTTTCCAGATGCGGCATAGGCCAACCAGTAGAAAGCGTGGCAGCGTTGACGGGTCGGTAGTCAAACGTCAACCGAAACTTATTTGATTTTGGTTTAGGAACCAATAGTGGTGCAGCTGCCCATGTTGCATTTCTATTTTCCTTGATGAACCCGTAGTTCTTGGCCCTTATAAGAAACCGTTTCATGTATTCTCGTTGGTCTGGGCTGTATCGCCTAGATTTTGTAATGATACCCTGTGTCTGTGGTATTAGCTGGACTCTCATTGGCTCAACTTTGGCTGGCGGATCATTTCCGAGGCGTATGCGGAAAACATCACGGAAGCTGTGCATGACTTTTTGAAGATCGTTGACTCCTTTAGATGACATGCCATTATCAACAGCATTTTGTAGCATTTTAGAGAATGCTGCCTGCACGTCTTCTTCCTTGTCCATACCTATCTCCAGAAATATGGATTTGTCATCACATGTTTCATCTGCATTGTCTCCGTTATGATATACCCCATTTTCAGATAACAGACGAGCAACACTTCCATCTGGATATTCACTTCCAGCTAGAAGATCTTCTGCATCCACTTGTCCATTAAATGTCTCGCACGCAGCAGCTAGTGCTGCTCTGGCATCTAGTCCGAGCGCTCTTAGGAGGTCTCTGCATATCAAAGGTTCGTTGGCGTGGCGGGTTACAACATGCCAGGTGACATTCCTTATCGTCAGCGACGATGCGTGTCTGACATTTAGCTGAATGTCCAGAGTGACTGACTTGTCGCATTCCACGAAAACTTTTCTTCCTTCCATATCCTCACTGACTGCCATCTCAAATTTCTTGTTTGTGTTGAAATTCTCGATGCGCATCCTTGCACCTTTCTCCAATAGTTTGGAAAACAAATCAGGTGGCATCAAATTTATGCAACTGCCTATGTCAGCGCATGCTGGTCGTACTACGACGTTGGCAAAGATAGTCTCTACCATGTGACTGTCATCAGGTCGCTGATGTATGACTTTTCGCGTCATCTTCACAGTATTATCCTTTGTAGGGCGTCTCTTCTTCTGTCTCCATTCGCTCATCAATCTTGGCTTATCTTCTTCAGCCGTGTTCTTGCAATGACGAAGGTAATGGCGGAGGTTGCAGTTCGGGTTAATGCATCGCGGTAGATTATCGGATGACTGTGCTGCTCTTTCTGAGCTTTGCTTTGTGAGAGGCTGGCCGGCATATCTGTCAGGCCGTTTAGATCTTGATAGATGTGAGCTATTGCTCATAACTGCTGTCTCCTGAGCACGCTCGATAATTTCTGCTTGCTCTGAAACATATTTGAGATTGAGAAACCCTTTCCAATTGGTCTTGAGTTCTGGCATAAACTCAAAGTCGTTCTGTATTTGTAGTTTAAGCGATTTCGGGTGTAGACGCAGCGTGAATAGTTTCGACGCCATGGTTGGATTCCTATTTTTGAAATCACTGCAACCAATGTCTTCTAGTTGTCTGTTGAAGTCGATAGCGAGTTGATAAACTCTTGACTTTGCACTCCGAATCTTCATGTTCATGCGAATACAATTGACTGCATTTGTAATTGCTGTCGAGTTCACACATGTAGTCATCTGTGAAAAAGCAATTTGTTCAATACACTTCTTGATGTGCACATCTGATATATATCGTATATCAGTTCCTGGCGCTATATTGTCAAAGAATCCAAATTCAAACATAGATGATAGAACTGTAGGATCGATTGACACTCGATATGATGCAGGCTTGATAGAATGTCCATCCGCGTTATTTTGGGACATTTGCATTTCATATCTGTCTCTGTCGCGTAGAAATTTGATTGCATCAGCTGGATCTATAGATTCCAGTATCGGGTGAGATATTGTCTCGAAAATGGCAGGCGGGCAGGTCTTGCTCCTTCCATTATAATGGCTGCCGTTAGAAGTATCTCCATGGACTTCCATTCTTCTTTCACACTTGTTTTCGACGCCGTGTCTCGTTCCGGCCGGAAATGTGTTAGTACAGATATATATCTGTAAACCAGTGTCAACTTCCTGAGAGAATCTCAGATACGAGGCAGCAGGGTCCAAGTGTGTTCCAAGAAGCGCTGGAATTAGTGGAAATGTTCAGTCTTTATTAAGGCTGATGTGTCAGTAGGTTAGAACCTCTGATGGCTGGTGTGTTCTCTCTCACTTCTATCCCCTTTGTCTGCTCAAGGCAGACCTACTATATATACTATTCTATTCATCATTCCGTTACTCTATTCAAATGACTGTGAACCATCTGCGTATTTGAAAGTGACGGTTATTCACCTCATCACATTATCAACCACACATTAGAATGTGTGCACGTTATTATGGCTTGTAGCCTTCCGTTGAAATAATTTCCATCTTTGAATATTCCCGAGCTTGTATTGCAATTTGCAAATGTCTACAATACCAAAGGTTCCACTTTGGAACTAGAAGTCCACCAAGCGTAAACACACGCGCAACCGCTGTCCGCGACCAAGCTGCAATTCGCGAGCTGGATAGCCCTCTCACTTCCTAGTATCTATCGATCAACGTGATTTCGAACGAAGGCAGGTTATCATTCGGCACCGGATATGTGAAGGAGAATTGGGTCGCCCTGGGTTATGATTCACTCAGTCTCCTACAAGCATCCAAAGTCTCATCGATGCATGTGAGAAAAACACCTTGGTCGGACCCTTCTGCATCGTCGCAATCACCTCCGTCCGCCCCTCGTTATCCCCGCCGCGCAAGTTCACCTTGTCCCTCTCCAAGTAGGTTTTGAGACTGTCACGCTGGAGAAACAGTTTCGTCTTGTTCCAGTTATTCACTACTATTTTAGGCGCATATGCAGCGTTGTATACCTTGTCCACTGAGCGTGGTGTCAACACCCCCCATCTGTCGTGAACCGCCAGGAGCTCGATATCATCTCCATTTTCTGACGGTTCTGCGTGCGCATCTAAAATGCAAGAATACTTTAGAATTTTGTAGCTACGATTTGATTACTCCCATAACCAAACATCGAGTCGAGATGGCATGTAATATGTCCGGCATTATCGCCAGATCTACCTCTAAGCGCACTGCTCTTACTCTACCCAATGCCAATGACCAGCACGTGAGCACATATTTCATGTGTAAATGGATTGGTCACACACCCGGGGAGCTATTACCACACAGCAAGTGCACGCCCGATTCGTACTAGATCTAATCCCCACGAGATCTAAAACTCAAATTCACTTTCAATCCCTCTCTCCGCTTCACTTGAACACGAATACATTGCACCTTTCTGCATGCAAAGCACCCACACGCTCTTTCGTTACTTCCACGCCGTCAAGGATTCTCACCTGCGCAATACGCATCTATAGTTGAACATTCAGCACATGTACGGGCGGTGCACGTGCCATGGACGCGTAGCTCATTGTCTGGAGTGATGCCTCGTTTTTACTTCTCATTTACAACTACACAGTCACCCTCTTCTGGACCCTGCCTCATTGCGACGACCAAGGCTGGATTGAACATTGGCATCGGCTTGTTTTCAGTAACGGCGAGTTTGAGCAAATGTACTGCACGCTAGATATGCTTATATTCCTGGGTTATTCGGCAGGAGCCAGGCGAAATTGCCCATTACACGACGAATATTCTCGGTGACAGCACATTCACAGAGTTCACCGCCTTTCACTTCATGCAATGCCAGTCAGCCAGATTGCAAGCCTAAATAACAACAATTGGTGTATTTGTACCTTCGAAGCTTGCGCCTTTACGATCACCACAATTATCCACAAGATTACGGCCGCTGCGTGCACGATTAAGTTTGCACAAAAGTCAACTAACTTGTACTACTGCTTTTGCTATTCTTTGTGCATGCTGTGGGCAGAGGAAGCAAGCGCGAAAGCGAGCGGTGGGCAGCGAGCGTAGCAGCGGCAATCACACGGCAAAAAGCATCGCGATGGGGGTAACTAAGTGCGTGCGTGGACGACGTCGTATAGCAGCCTAACAGTCACCAACCATGGTTGCTGTACGTACCGATGTGCATTCTAGTTATGACGCGCGCTGTCCGGAGAACGAAACGGGTGCCGTGCAAGTATCCTGCGCAGGAAGCTGGTGCATTTGGACGGCGTGGAAGCGTTTGTGCAAAGGACATGTTTCGGACAATGTACGGATGTGTGCAGCGATCTCAGATGTGCGGAAACGCCGTACGAAAACAGGGGCAACCAAACGCGAATGACAGCGCGTTGGCACGGGTGCGTGCGTGTATGTCGTACACGTAGCATAATTATCATAGCGTGATGCCGCTTGCAACTTAAGTTGCAAGCGGCATCACGCAATACGCAGATACATCCTTGTTTCACGAATGTAAACCGCCGCGCTGCTTCACGCCGGATGGGATCGAAACAAACCGGAAAACGAAACGCGACGTATCTCTGTGTGCTAATTCCACGTCCGATACGCATGCGGCATACACAAACGCCCGCTCGGTTACACAATACGCGAACAGTGGATAGGTTACATGTCTTCGCGCTCGGTCTTGATTCCGCGTTTACGGGTGGACGACTTGTCATAGTAAGATGGCAAATCGGGACGAGGACACGGTTTCACATGGCTCATGTACTGGGGCGCATAAAAGGCGTGCCAACAGACGCGATGGAGGATGGTTGGTAGTTGGCAGTGATGATCTGGCGGAAATTGCTCGTTGTTCAGGCGATACTTGCCGTTGTGCTGGCGCAGACCCCGCGTGCACGCCCGTTGGACGGCTTGCAGTTGTGCTGTTGCACGTTGCTGGAGAGCCCGATTGTGTATCGGGAGCGGTCGAAGACGGATCGCTATGAGTTTTCCGGGCTGGGGATTAGTTATCTCAAGTTGCTGGAGGACGCTTTGGGGTTTACGTGCGCGTCTTTGCGGTTGTTCAACGCGTCGGATGCGGGGAATCAGGGGTTTATTTATGAGATGGAGCAATGTACGTTGGATGGACGTGTTAGCGATAGTGCGCAATGTCGATGTCATATTGGTATTGGTGGGTGGATTCAAAATTAAGAGAGACTTCGTCGGGTGGATTTTGTGTCGAATTATTTCGTGGATGATTGTGGGTGCAGGTGCGAGTGCTCCATTGGTTGCCGAGCACGCATACTGCAATTGTTTGTGCGACGCAGTGTACATGTTTGTTGGCAGCGCGCTGGACAGTGTGGCGGTCACAATTCTAATTCAGATATCTGAAGAGGTATTTGCGTGACTTTGTACATGGTATATTGCGCAGCCCGGTGCGGCGCTACGGTGGGCTGCAGTACGGGACGGGGCGGCGCTTATCTTCTCTAAACAGTGATCGTCGGTGCCAAGAGGGGCAGTGAATGCATGAATGCCGCTGTTTCAATGGGCGTGCTCGCAACGAAGGCGACTGAGACGTGGTTGCTAGATAAGTGGGATTGACTGGAGAGGTCCGAAGCTAGGTTTGAGGTTTGAAGGATAGTGTCGCTTGGTGCAGCAATGAGAGTACACGAAATGTTCGTGTTATCAAGTTAGCAGTGGTGTATCTATTCTAGTGAGAATCGATAATGGATCACCGAGTGTGACTGACTGGAAGATGTGATTGGGCAGCTGCGAGGTGTGTGTGAAGGGTAGTAAGAAACAGCGAGGTGGGTGTGTGGAAGGTGCGAATGGCGTCAAGGGAGTGGTACGAGGGAGTTGAGCTCATCTGCGGACAGGGTATGGATGGAATCGTATGCCCGTTGGGACAGCCCGGGCGAAAGTGATCATGGGGAGCTCGTTTATGTATGTGTGCGGCAGTTGGGATTGGGCGCGACTGGACGGCGAATGTGGTCGAAGAATGGGCGCGGAGACTATGGTCATCCTAAGTGGACCAACGCGGTGCGAATCGAACTAGTTGATATAGGAGGGATGTCAAGGCAAGGGGGCATTGAGACGGGCGAAAGGGTGCGTGTGACGGGAGTGGAAGGCGGTGAGGGAATGCATGCATGAATTGAGCGTGTGGGCGGACGAGGATTTGGGAAAACCTAATATGGCAGTACATTAATGTACACGCAATTGCGTGTGCGATGGGCGCGTTCAAGTATTACGGCGCATAAATCATCGGCGCCGATGGCTACGTCACAAACGGTGTAATCACCGCTGTAATCGGCGCCAACGGCATGTAATGGCTGCAGACGGGACAGAATGTCGACTTCATCCTTCGAATGAAGTTCGCTAATCAGCCTTTCTGCCTAGCACCAGGTGCCAAACTTGGGACTGGGCACGTCATTAGAGCTCTAGGGTAGGTAACAGAATATAAACTGATCCGGGAGGAGGGGTTTCCAGGACAAGCTGTCGGAACTGTAATTTCTCTGTTTTCTTACAGCAAAGTCATCGTTAAGGCGGATTTGCTTTCTCAGGACAAGCTGTCGGAACTGCTATTCGGTTTTCTTACAGCAAAGGCAGTTTACCCCGGCTGCTTACAGCAAAGTCATCTTAACGATGACTTTGCTGTAAGAAAACAAAACATTACAGCAAAGTCATCGTAACGATGACTTTACTGTAAGAAACCATGGTAAACCAACTTCTCTGTAAGCATATGAGAGGGACTGATGTTTCTCACTCGGGAAGGAGGCGATTTCGGACCCCGCGAAAAAGGCTGGAAAGTGGTCTGAAAGGGTTGGGGTGCTTCTAGGGAGCACTAAAACGTGTTTTAATTGTACTAGGAGCTTCTGGCTTGCGTGTAAGGGCTGGTAGAATTCATCGATTTTTGGCCATCAGATTCTCACAACTGGAGATGTGATGGCCAAAATTGAACTTTGTCCGAATGATGTGGAAGTGGTCTGTAAGGGTTGGAGTGGCTCTAGGGAGTACGGAAAAGTGTTCTATGCGTTCGTAAAGCTGCTGGATTATGCGTTAGGGCTGACAGAATGCATCGATTTCTGGCCATCAGACTCTCACAACTGGAGATATGATGGCCAAAATTGAACTTTGTGGGAACGATGTGGAATTGGTCTGGAAGGGATGGAGTGGCTCTGGGGAGTGCGGAAAAGTGTTCTATGCGTTCGCAATGCTTCCGGCTTGCGCGTTAGGGCTGACAGAAAGCATCGATTTTTGGCAACCAGATTCCCACAACTGGAGATGTGATGGCCAAAATTGAACTTTTTCGGAACGATGTGGAAGTGGTCTAGAAGGGATGGAGTGGCTCTAGGGAGCACTGAGACATGGTCTAATTGTACTCAAAGCTTCTGGCTTGCGTGGTAGGGATGCCAGAATGTATCAATTTTTGGTCACCAGATTCTCACAACTGGAGATGTGATGGCCAAAATTGAAATTTGTCGGAACGATGTGCAAGTGGTCTGGATGCCTTCAAGTAGCCTGGAAGCGTACTCTGGGAAAGCTTTCGGACCTTGAAGAGGCTCAACTGCACAATTCTGATATTGAAATGAAACATTCGTATAGTACATTTTTTCTTGGACTGCTGGAGTCGATTGCCGTGGCCTATAGAGGAGCAGTGTAGTTATGTACTGGAGCTAGAATCATTCCTCAACAACCCATCTCTCAAGTCTCTACTCCTCCTTCATCATCCCAATTTCCCTTCCTGTGACACACCGTGCCTCTGGTGTCACTTCACACGCCCCTCTTGTGAATTAAATACCTGTCTTCCACTGCCATAGTCTACTCATACCACTGCCTTCATTTCACTCCATGCCTATCCTCCTATCCTAGCCTAACCTGCTTCATAATCATCGATGTAAAGTGAATATCTAGATTCCTACCTACTTGAAAGTAGGGTGTATTATAACAGGAAACGGACGGTTTTGTATAGTCAATGTGCTACACAGCACCAGGAGTAGATTTTGCGCACCGATAATCTATGCTTGATATTGGAGAGAACAGCCTCTTGTGGCCTCTGAAAATGTGCAGGCAGTACCTTTCCAGAGGTCCTAGAGGTGTTCACACCAACTCTAGTCCATTTCAACGAGTTTGAATTTCGACCGCCAGAATCTCTGTCATGAGAAAATCGTGGTTGAAATTTTGCGTGCTCCTCTCGCAATACTAAAATTTTTAGTTACCTCAGACCGGGTGAACAAGACACAGATTGCTCTTGGAAGCCGCCCGAAGCCGTCGAAACCATCCTTCCACAATGTTCCCGACTTCACAATTCCTATCTCACCCTTCCCACCTTCCCAAGGTGAGGGAGGGACAAAGCTCCCAGCCGCTTACAGCTGAGGCAATTCACTAGGGATGCTTACAGCAAAGTCATCGTTACGATGACTTTGCTGTAAGAAAAGAAAACATTACAGTGGGCGAAGGATTTTACCGGGTAAAAAATCGTGGCTACTGTAATGAAACGTTTACTTACAGCAAAGTCATCGTTACGATGACTTTGCTGTAAGAAAAGGAAACATTACAGTGGGCGAAGAATTTTTACCGGGTAAAAAATCACCAAGAATTTTTTTACCGGGTAAAAAATCGTGCCGGCTGTAATGTTTCCTTTCTTACAGCAAAGTCATCGTAACGATGACTTTGCTGTAAGCATCCCTGGTAAACTGCCTCAGCTGTAAGCGGTCTGGCCTCACCCTCTCTCTCATGTCTTTTGTCCTCCTTCATCCCAGCCTATCCCAACCTTCCTTCCTGTGTCGACTCTGGTGTCACTCCAGCCGACCCTTCGGTGAGTGCAATCCTTTTCTACCACCGCCATTATCTACTCATACTACCCCCTTCATGTTGCTGCATACCTACCCTCCCATCCTTCCTGATTTTCCTACAATCCTAGGCTAGCCTACTTACCAACTATGTTGGTATTGAAGGCAGCTAGATTCCTAGTAACCCAAATCTATAGTCTGCTAAAAAGGGCGATTTGGTGTGGTCACTGTGCCACACGGCACCAGGAATAGAATCTGGCCACGGATACTCTATGCTTGATCTCAGAGAGAACAGCTGCGCCAATGCTCCGAAAACGTGCTGTCAGTACCTTTCCAGACGTCGTGGAGGTGCTCATGCCAGCTCTAGTTCATTTTAGGGAGGTTGAGTTTCGACAATCAGAATTTAACTCTTGAGGAAATTGTGTTTGAAATTTTGTGCACTCCTCCCGCCGTACCAGGCAGGGCACCCAGCCCAGACCGGGTTAGCACGACGCAGAGTGCTCCCCAACACCGCTAACAGCCGTCCAAACCATCCCTCTGCCATGTTTTACGGCTTCACAATTCCTTGCTCACCCTTCCCAAGGTGAGGGAGGGACCAAGCTCCCAGCCGCTTACAGCTGAGGCAGTTTACCAGGGATGCTTACAGCAAAGTCATCGTTACGATGACTTTGCTGTAAGAAAACGTTTTCATTACAGTGGCCGAAGAATTTTTTTACCCGGTAAAAAAATCATGGCTACTGTAATGAATTGTTTTCTTACAGCAAAGTCATCGTAACGATGACTTTGCTGTAAACATCCCTGGTAAACTGCTCCGTCTGTAAGCCGTTGGTCTCAACCCTCGATCTCATGTCTGTTGTCCTCCTTCATCATCTCCACCTCCCTTCCTGCTAAGCACCACTTCTCTAGTGTCACTCTACCAGTCCTTTTCGTGCATGAAATACTTTTCTACCACTGCCATAGTCTACACATACTATTGCCTCTATACTTCTGCATGCCTACGCTTCCATCTTTCTCTCCCGTGCTAGGCCTAGAGAATATCCTACTTCCTGAAGATCATTGTACAGTGAGGCAGTAAAAATCGCTGTCTCACCGTACTGTCTGAGGCCCCCTTTTCAACACCGTAGTGTATAAGGGCTGGAGTGGCTCTGGGGAGTACAGAAAGGTGTTTTATCTGTCCGTAAAGCTTCTGGCTTGCGCATTAGGGCTGGCAGAATGCATCGATTTTTGGTCATCAGATTCTCAAAACTGCAGATGTGATGAATTTCGGCCATGGCCAAAATTCAACTTTGTCGGAACGACGTAGATTTGGACTGGATGCCTCCAAGTGCATGCACTTGAAAGTGCACTTAGTCCAAAGAATTGTCCAGAGTACGCTCCCAGGCGATGGCCTGGAAGTGTACTCTGGACAAGTTTTTGGACCTGGAAGAGGTTGAATTGCACAATGCTTGTGTTGAAATGAAACATTTATATGGCCCATTCTTTACTTGGACAGCTGAAATCCTATCTACTCGAGAGTAAAGTATATAAAAACTGGAAACAGACGGTTTTGTATTGTCAATGTGCCACAAGGCACCAAGAGTAGATTTTGCCCTCCGATAATCTATGGTTGATTTCAGAGAGGATAACCGCGTGCAGTCACAGGACATGTGTTACCAGATCCTTCCCAGAGGTCCTGGAGGTGTTCACACCAACTCCAGCCCACTTTAACGAGTTTGAATTTCGAAAGTCAGAATCTCTGTCGTGAGAAAATTGAACCATTTCCGACCACGTGGTCGAAACTTCGTGCACTCCTCCAGCCATACTAGACACAACACCCAGCTCAAACCGGGTGTAAACAACACAATGTGTTACCAAATGCCGCCTACAGCCGTCCATACCATTCCTATACCCTGTTTCCTGACTTCATAATTCCTTCCTCACCCTTCCCTAGGTCGGAAAAGGACGGAAGTCCCTGCCGCTTACAGCGGAAGCAATTTACCAGGGAGGCTTACAGCAAAGTCATCGTTACGATGACTTTGCTGTAAGAAAATAAATCATTACAGCAGCCATGATTTTTACCCGGAAAAAAATTCTTGGCCACTGTAATTGAAACGCTTTCTTACAGCAAAGTCATCGTAACGATGACTTTGCTGTAAGAAAATAAATCATTACAGCAGCCACGATTTTTCACCCGGTAAAAATTCTTGCTGATTTTTTACCCGGTAAAATTTTTTTGGCCACTGCAATGGAAACGTTTCCTTACAGCAAAGTCATCGTTACGATGACTTTGCTGTAAGAAAATAAATCATTACAGCTGCCATGATTTTTTTACCCGGTAAAAAATTCTTGGCCACTGTAATTGAAACGCTTTCTTACAGCAAAGTCATCGTAACGATGACTTTGCTGTAAGAATCCCCGGTAAACGGCTTCTGCTGTAAGGGGCTGAGAGTTCCGTCCCCTTCCCACCTAGGGAAGGGTGAGGAAGGAATTGGGAAGTCAGGAACATGGCTCAGCAAAACGTTTGTACGGCTGTGAGTGGCTTCCAGGAGCATTCTGTGTCATGTGTTATCTCAGCAACGTCTCTTATAGTCGAACCTCACGGGTTGTCAAGGTCTAAAACTAGTCTCCCCTACGGTCTAGCTAGTGAAATCATGTAAAGTTGTAGACTAATACAAAAAAGTAGCAATCAATAGGCTTAGTAGCACTAAACTATGACATGAAGGTCAGATGTATAGATGAAAATAGAAAGGTGGGCTAAGCGAATAATGTTGAGATGAGAAAGACAGAACTTCATAGCAGGGAGCAATAGCATATGTTTTAATACTTCTCGTATGCTATCTACTGCTCCTGTCATACTTTTAATATTCGACCGTGTCGATGTGGTCCGTGAGGACGTCCTTCCCCGTCTTCAAGTAGATGTGGCCGCGCGTGGGCAGACCATAGACTAAATTCTGCTCCCACAGGAAGATCTCCTCACCTGAAACCGACCCCGTAATGGTAAAGGTCACCGCGATCAACTAAGACGGAATAGGGTGGCACATAAAAGTGGTTAACGGGAACCTTCCACATGTCGGCGTCCGTATGGACCAGGCATACATGACTATAAGGTGCAGCTACTATAAAGAACCCATCGGCTCCGCTCGACATTATGAAATAGGATGGGGATTGGGTAGGTCCGACTCCTCAAAATTGGGATACTCAGAAGTCCGTGTGCCCATCCTGGTCCGCAGCCCCATCTGTTTTAAGAAGCAGCCGTAATCCTGTCTTCGGGAAAAAGACAGGATCCTCACCCTCCATTCCCAACTTCAAGAAATCCGCACAAACACCAAGAGCAAGCTCTGCCACCAACTTGTTCCTGTACATATCCAAATTCCCCTCCTCCAGCTTGTCGCACAATTCACACCGCGGCAGGGGGAGTCGCCCACGACCACCATCTATGCGGTCCTTCGCAGCACCCACGTTGTGGATGAAATGCCACGGCGAAGGATCAAAACCGGGCTTGGCGAAATCTGGCGGCTCGTCCTGTGGTTTCCTGTCTTCATCATCAGAATCAGACTGCTGGGAGGGTTTCTGTGGCTTTTCAACCTCCTCAACCAGCGGGAACTGCCGAGAAAAGTGACTGAAGAGGTCATGCGTCGCACTACCAGCCGTGGACGACTGCAAGAGGCCTTCCACAACAACCACCCCATGTTGTCCAGCAACGACGCTTCACCACAAAGTACTATTCCACCATCGAGTCCTCAGCACCTGGCGATGCAGCTGCCAGGAATGCTGCCGCCTTTATTTCCGCCCGCACCGTCTCTACCGTCGTAATTTCCATGTAGTACTTCATCGGGCTACCAGACGCAATTGCGCTGGGGAGAACGGCGGCCACATTCCGATCGACGATACTGTCGGGAATAGGATTTTCATGGGCGTCGTCGAACTGGAGAATCGGCTCCCGAGAACGTCCTCTGGAAGCCGACTTGGATTTCTTTGACGACGACTTTGATGAAGTCTCACTGAGCTTCCTCTTTTTGGTAGAGGGCTCGGGCGTCGCAGAAGCGGTTTCCTAGTTGCGCTTCCCGAGGATGGAGCTTTTACCCGCATCCTTGGGTGCGCTCTCCAGTTCGACGACCTGAACAGGGCTCGCACCACCCGCCGTCGCCGTTCCACCACGACCGGAACGACTCTCTTGCAGGCAGGTACTCCTTCTGGGCATCACTTTCCCAGATTTTTCCACTCCGGACGATGCAGACACGACAGGGGTAGGGGTAGTGGCAGAAACAGAGGCAGCCTCGGAATAGCTGGAAGAATCTAATTGAGGTGGTACTACCTCAATTGGATTCTTCAAAGGCAAAGGAATGGAGGATGAAGGGATGGTCAGGGAAATGGAAATGGAAGGGGAAGGGATGGCGGAATCATGACCACATGTGACTGGGAGCGCAGCATGTGGGATGTGTGGGTCCACCTCGTAAAATTGTTTCGGCATTTACATGTCGCGGTAGCCAGTTACGCGCAGGAGCATTTTCCTGGCGTCCTTTCAAAACACAGACTTCCGTTTGGGAAAGATGTTCTCAAACTTGGAGCCATTGGGAGGGCCTTCCTTGGGGTGTAAGTCCGCTCAGAACCCCTTCTTGGGCACCATCGGCGCAAAAACTTCGACAACGCGTGAGTGAATGTCGAAGCTCTTGCTCGGGTCACCCACGCTGGGAATGGAGCCATCCAACATCCTCAACACATCCGAAACGTTCCAATACTCGGCCACCTCCTTCACGTACCCGAAGATTTCCAACAAACCAGCAATCCATTCCTGCCCAATGGTACCAACCGAGTTCGGTTTCAGCCCGGCCCACCAACGGCTACAAGTGTAGTACGCCGTCATCTCGAGGTTGACACAATTTTGGACGTCCGGAGCACCCCTAAACGATCCGTTGAACAAAATTTTCACCGTACACCCAGCCAGATTCTCCGTCGAAGAGAACTGCACGAACTCTGGCCTGTTCGGAATAGTTTTCTGCAACCAAATCCGTTTTCAAGAATTACTCCATCGTTGCAGACTTCTTCAACCACTAGAGAACGACCTCTGATATTCACTTTGCGAGGTTCAACTTGAACTTCAGACGAACTATACTGGGCAATATTGATGCATGTCTCGCTTGCTGAAGGAGATTTACTCTTTTCCGCTACTTCTCCGCTATAGTGCAGAAGTATATTTCTCCGCCACTAAATTCAACCATTACGAAACCTTTCCTGGCTTTCATTCGATCCAATGAACTGGTTCACCACAATGATTTGTCCTATGCTCATTACTTTATGCACAATGATTGCTATTTCATCCGGGCTCGACCTACTCAATATCGTTTTGCTATCTTGTATCGCATCCCTAAACACCAGCCTGGCCAAGACGTATCCACTTCCGTTTGTTACGCAGTGATGCTCTAAGCACTAATACTGAATCTGATTTTCTCATGCACGTAGTTCCTACTCGTATACTCTACCATATTCTCGGCCCTATTCACAAGGTGAAAACACGATGTCTCGTTGAATCGTACTCGGTGTGATATCTTAAATTAGCATACATTTATATATTGCAATGCAGACTCACTGCTCGCTTGCAACATGAAAATTATAAAAATTCTTCGACACTGCTGTTTCCTAACCGCCACCATCCACGTGGCCCGCTTTGACTGCCTGCCAAGTGTACTCGGAGCATACAATGACGTTATCGATATATACCATCCACATCATCACTGGAAGCGCGGACTCCTCGTCCAGGAAAGTGCGCCATTTTTCTTACTCTTCACCTCCCCCTGTCCTGTAGGCCCCATATGCTAGTGTTTTTCCTATATTTCTGTAGTGATGACGTCATTCTAGACAATAAAAGGCGGTAGAAGATACGATAATGTGCGCCTCCTTTGCCAGATCATGTGCTTCCAAGCGTAATTCGCAGCCTACGCATCGTTTTTCTGGGCCTCCCATCGCAGCGCTCTGTTTCAAAATTATCCCTCTATTGTTCTCCTACACGTCTTTTCCGCCCGCAGAGTGCTACTTAAACGACAGATTCTGGAAATCCCTGTTTCCATCTCCATATCCGTCGGAAAACAAAGCATCAGTAATTACGCTTCCGGAGCAGTGTACATGGTACGTCACCACATTTCACGCCACTAACCCAGTATTCTATTCGTTTTCTCAAGTTTCCAGTCGGTGAGTTTTCCCATTCTCCTTTCGTTCATCTTTCTCTCTCACTCCTCCATTTTTGTTGCTCTGCCTGTGAGTACAGATTTCGATTTGGGATGCAATGGTATTCGTTAAGGTACGTTAGTCTCCTGGTAACCATCAGTTTCCCACTCCAATTCAACGTCACTAACTTGTTTCCTTTCACTACATCTTTTTTTCTTCTTCTCTTCATTTCCTAGCTTATTCATGCAGCGCAATCAGTTGATAGATTTGTAGACTTTCTGGTACTTTTAGTTTTACTCTTCAGAATAGTGTTGGTTGTAGTAGCAGTTCTAACATAGGGATATTTTACTCTCAATGTAGCCTGCGCAAATAAACAAATCCAGAGTGAAGCTTCCCATATTGCACCCTCTTAGATTGCTACCTATCCTACCGCTTGTACTTCTCTCTAGCTCATAGTCACTACGAAATAAAAATTTCTAGCCGTACAATTGTGACCATTCCCACGTAGATACCATCCATTACCCATCCTCGTAGCACTAGAACTGCCTCCCTCTACCCCAAAAAGATGCCCACGACAGCATGACGCTCCATCTCATCCACCACTCCCAGACACTGAATTTTACTATATCAGGACACTACTTTTACTGTCTCCAGGTGCTGCCCAGGGCAGCACAAAATACTGTCTACAGGTGCTGCCCAGGGCAGCACGAAACAATGTCTCCAGGTGCTGCCCAGGGCAGCACGAAACACTGTCTCCAGGTACTGCCCAGGGCAGCACAAAGTACTGTCTCCAGGTACTGCCCAGGGAAGCACAAAGTACTGTCTACAGGCGCTGCCCAGGGCAGCACAAATTACTGTCTACAGGTGCTGCCCAGGACAGTGAAAATCACTGTCTCCAGGTACTGCCCAGGACAGTGCACCGTGTTGGTTCCATCTGTTGTCCCAGGCAGCGTATTTCACTATCCGGCCATGTTGCCTTGGCCAATACAAAACACTATCCGCCAACACTGCCCAGTACAGTAGATTACATCATATCCAACTATTGACTAAATCATTAATTTTTACTGTCTCCAATCACTGCCTCAGACAGTACGGTGAGACAGTGTTTTTTACTGTCTGCAGACAGTGTTCCGTACTGTCTGCCGGACAGTGCAAATCACTGTCTCCAAGTGTGGCATTAATTTTCATTTGCCGCATAGTGTTTTTTACTGTCTCAGACAGTAAAAATCACTGTCTCACCGTACTGTCTGAGGCCCCCTTTTCAACACCGTAGTGGTACGGAGTGCGGGTTTAGATTGGAGTGTGATTCGGAGAGGAGTGCCAACAAGCATATTATGGGGATTGGGGAGACGCTGCGGGGTGTTGGGGTAGTGAGGGCGGAGGAGGTGTTTAGGTGGGACCGTAGGAGGGTGCGGTTGAAGGCGCCGAGAGGAGGGGTTTTTAGGAAAGTGAGGAGAAAGAGGGGGAGGGGTGGCGTCTGTTCTGGCTGTGGTGAGTGGGGATGTGATGGAGAAGAAGGGGGTTATTGTATTTGGGGAGGGAGGGGAGTGGGAGGATGGGTGCGAAGTGGGGGGTTGATATGTGTTTCAGAGCGGGGAGGTTTCTAGGGAGACGGCGGGGGAGCGGGAGCGTGGGCCGGTGGTGGTGTTGTATACGGTATCGAAGATGCGGATGGCGTGGGGGGCATGGAGCAGGTCGGGTACGGGATGGGGAGTGAGAGGTTTTGGAAGAGTAAGCTGCAGGGGAAGTTTGTGGAGAGGGCGAAGGAGAGGGGTTCAAGGTAGAGGAGAGAGGGTATTGAAGAACAATACGTTTCAAAGGTGATGGGGGAGAGCATGGTCGAGGAGATAGGGGGTGTTTTGCCCTATTCTGAGGTAGTATGAGGACTGGTTATACGAAATCTGTACGGTAGAGCAGAAAAGTAGGTATGGAATGGAGGTGTGCACCGTGGAAGCGGGGATAGGTAGCTGAAAATGCGTGCTAGAGTGGTATTGGGGGTGTTTGAGGTACAGTACGGGGGAGGTGAGCACCAACTGGAAGGGGGTGTGAGCGAGAGGATGAAAAAATTAAAGACGAAATTGGAGTCGACCGACAAGGAAAAATAAAGTCGTCGCCGTGATGGATGCGGACATCCATGTCGAGCACGGCGGCAGAAATTTCTGGGGTCGAAATTTTTGAATTTCTGAACCGGCGCCCGTCCTAGGTGGACATAGACATGGCGGAAGTCCATCCCGAGGGGGACATCCGTGCTACTAGAAACAATGAATGTCGCCCTAGTAATACTAGACGTACTAGACCGCATGGACGTCCGGTTCTAGGCGGACATCCAAAAATACTGGAGAGCATGGACGTCACTAGTAATACTAGGTGTACTAGAGGTTGTGGACGTCCGCGTCCATTTCCGAGAACACAGACGTAACCACTTCTTCAACACTGCCCTCTCCTCCCTACCCGCCTATCACCCATTTTACACACCGCGCGACGCCCTACACCGCCGGACACCACCCACAACACAAGACAAACCTCCCTAGCACACCCTGTAGCAAGTAGAAAATCCGCTAGAGCGGCAAACCACCCGACAGATGTCCCGAGCCTCGGTAGAGGAGATGGTAGAGCAGATGAACCTTATAACCCAGCCGGTAATCTCGTATGAGAGAAGGTATCGCTACCCGGAGGGGGTAGTGCGATTATAGCGCTCACGCGAGGTGCGTATTAATGGAGCCAAGTGACGTAATCCGTCGAGCTGTCGGCTAACCCTAAGGTTTTCCCGGAGAGGGTTGAACAATAGGTACTCATGGTATGCGAACACTGTTCCAGTGGGTCGTAATTTCACTTGAGTTTACGTTACTCTAGAAACCGTGCCTACTGGCTATTCCAGTGGCAGTTTTATACTAAGTGTACTGTAAGCTAGGGTTAGTGGTTGGGAATAAATATCCAGTTATTGACCAACGAGAGCCCAGTTAACGGCACTTGCCTACCCGCGAGGTTATTGCCAGTTAGGCTTACATTGTAATGTACAGCTGGCCAGCTTAAGTTAGAAATTTGTCCCTTGTGGGGTCTTGGCCGGGGCCGATAGGCCCGACTAGGGTGTTTACAGCCTTGTGCTTGTCCCAATTACAGGAAACACGCCCAGTTGGCTGGTGCCTTGTGATTGGCACATCCCTTAAGTGGGCACCCAATAGGGAAGCGACACGGCTCTGGTTGAGAGGACCGCCAGGCGGTATGACACACCCAACACTCCCTTACTCTTCCCTCACCCAAAATTGCTGACACATCCCCAACCCTTCCCCTTTCTCCCCCTCTCACAGCGCGTACATCGCGGCGACGGAGATACGTGAGACTCCGTGAGAGACAACTGGAACTTGATTGTCTCCCAGACGATCTGCTCGCACAAGCCATGTACGAAGCGGAACCTGATTCACCCAACGCCCTAATGACGGGACAACACCATCCCACACCAACCCCATCCCCATCCTCGGCACCGACTCCCACTCCTCCCACATCCATTCCCCACTTCGACATCCCACACTTGACGCACACAAACCTTATTCAATGGTCCATCAGTGTGAAAATTCATGTCTCCATCCATAACATACTCCCCTACATACTCGGTCCGACACCACCCACCCCACAGGATCCTACAGAGTCGAAGCGGCACCAATACAACCTCTCATTGGCTCGCCTCCTCATCGTACCCACATATCGCCGTACTCAAAACTATCAGCCCAACCATTCTATCCGGGAACCCCGCAGGCATCTACACCTATCTCGAAGATAAGCTGTCCATCATTCCCCCCCAACACTCCGAAGCCAATCTACGATACGCCGCACAAAACCTGAAACACACCCCAGGCAACCCCATCAATGATTACATCACTCGCCATCGCGACCTACGCGACACCATGCTCCAATCAGGTTTCCCTCACATCGACGACGAAACTAATACAGTGCAGTTTGTCCTGGATGGCTTGAAGCATCTCCCTGAGTAGGCTCCTCTCATCAGAGAGCTAGCCAACTACCACAATTTCCACGACGGCCTCCGACCAAATCTAGATCTGGTATTCACCATGATCGTTGCACACGAACAAGCGGTGCCTGCACCTTTCCCGGCTCACCCTGGTTACACCACCCCTGCTCTACATCCTTCACCACACCCGAAACCATACCCACCGCTCACCAACTCTATCCCCCAGTATCCCCACACATCTACTGGCAATCCACTCAGTATGGACACAACGCCCACGCCACACCACCACCCTACTATCGCGATAGAGGAAGACATAGTCGCGGTCAAGGACGATTCGCGCGCCCGCCCTACCACAACACCCCGCAGCACATATCACCGCCGCCATGGAACCAAGGCCTCTGGTGTACCTATCATGGCTCCCCCACCCACTGGGTGTGGCATAACACAAATATGTGCAGAGCAAATCTATACCACCACAAACAACACAAACAAAACCAGGCGCAGCAAGCCAACTTCAGCATGCTGCCGCCTCCTATACACCCACCGTACCAAACCATAGAATATCCCCCAACAGAGAGCTTCCAAAATAACTTCCATAACCCACAGCACGAGTCTTTCGAAACACACCTGCACGACAATACAACCATCACTCCCCACGTACACCAAATCCCCAAACCACCAGACCAAGACAGCCCTCAAACTATACAGTCAGCATCTCCATACTCGATCACAATAAATACCCCCACCATTTCTTCCTATCTTCTCGACTCCGGTGCATAACCCCCCCACCTTCAACGACATCACCCCACAATGCACCCCACGCACACCAAAACAACGGTGGCGAACGGCCAACAGGTCCACATTGTCATACCACGCGGTGGTCTGCCCTGGTGGGGTCGTGTCAACATCCTATTGGATGACCCCGGTTCGGGAATGACCAATGGAAACAGCCTCGCTGTATCTCGCCCAAGTCAAGGGAATGGACCCACTGGGGCAACTCAAGACCCCACAAGGATCAAATTTTAACTAAGCTGACTCAGCTAACTTTACAGTGTAACACTAGCAGTTGGTGATCTCGCGGGCTCCCGCAGTCGCCATAATCAGGGATCTGATTGGTGCACCTAAGGATATTTATTCCTAACTGTCTACCTACCCTAACTGTTTACAGTAACTTAGACTTGTATAAAACGCCTCTGGATAGCCAGAGTGCTTAACCTTTTAGAGGTAACGTAAACTCACGTGGAATTTACGACTCCACTGAACAGTGTTTGCATCGCTCTTTTCTATCCTTCTAGGACGAATTAGCTTTAGCTATACAGCTCGACGTGTTACGTCTTTCTGCTCCATCAATTCGCACTCCGTGCGTGAGCACCCCCAACATTCACCAGGCATGACCGGAAGACCATTCGTGGTATCCTCGCCATTGGCGGTTGACGCAAGATTCGCTTGCTCTACCACACTACCGAGGCTCGGGACACCTGTAGCGTGGTTTTGCCGCTTTGCCAATTTTCTACCCAGTACACACATCGTCCCTGAGGGACCGATGCACATACCTCCACGCAACCGGAGCACGCTCAAGATCCCCTATGCAGTCACTATGCCTGGCGCCACTCACAACCTACTCTCCTTCAGCCAACTAACAGAAAACAATGACGTCATATTCCAACAACAGGCAGCGTACATCACAGTTCGCCAACCGCCGCCCGATAAAACAATAATCCGCGCCACAGCACCGCGGAAAAACAAACTATACTTCCTCCCCTCCCACTCAAAACCCCTAACCACATCCAACCCTTCTATCTCCAGCCGGCCACCCATACCCAAACATAACCCACTAAAGCCACAGCATACAGGCCACAGTGGTACCAACATGCACGCAACATACCGCCCTGAATGTAACGGTGCCAGGACACACACCAAAACAGCAGCCAACGACAAACAAGTACCGCAAACACTGCATCCACCCGTATCGGCACTGTAGCAGGTAGAAAATCCGCTAGAGCGGTAAACCACCCGACAGATGTCCCGAGCCTCGGTAGAGGAAGTGGTAGAGCAGATGAACCTTATAGTATACCCAGCGGGCAGTCTCGTATGAGAGAAGAGGTCGCTACCCGGAAGGGGTTAGGCGAATAGGAATGCTCACGCTAGGTGCGTATAGATGGAGCGAGTGACGTAATCCGTCGAGCTTTTAGCTAACCCTAAGGTTGTCCCTGAGAGGGTTAAACACTAGGTATGCAAACACTGTTCCAATGGGTCGTAATTCCACTTGAGTTTACGTTACTCTAGAAACCGTGCCTACTGGCTATTCCAGTGGCAGTTTTATACTAAGTCTACTGTAAGCTAGGGTTAATGGTTAGGAAAAAATATCCAGTTAGTGACCAATCAGAACCCAATTAATGGCGCCCGCCTACCCGCGAGGTCATTGCCAATAGGCTTACATTGTAATGTATGGCTGATCAGCCTAAGTTAAAATTTGCCCCTTGTGGGGTCTTGGCCGGGGCCGATAGGCCCGAGTGGGGTATTTGCAGCCTTGCGCTTGTCCCAATTACAGGAAACACGCCCAGTCGGCTGGTGCCTTGTGATTGGCACATCCCTTAAGTGGGTACCCAATAGGGAAGTGACACGCTCAGATTGGGAGGACCGCCAGGCGGTACGACAGGCACCACCCCACGCATTCAGGCCACGCCTAACATCTCCGAAACCATTCCGTCTCTCCGCAGCACAACCGACACATCCACATACACGCAAGCACCCTCCACTCCACACGGGGACCAAAACTCCCGCACCTGCAGTTGCGCGTCGCGCTACAAATCCCCCTCTCATCCCACCATTCGTACCCTTCAAGTCACAGCACCGGCAAAATCTACCACGCACCATCCATCCCAATTCCCGTCAATTACGAAAAACACATTCCTTGACACGTACCCCTCCTACCGGCCCCCGTCACTCTTTCCGACCACAAAGACCCTCTCCGGTCTCCTCCCTCCGCCCCCCAAATGCCACGCGTAACAAATCTGCCCCAAATAACGAACAGCCACAACAGACCCTACCCCCACAGCATCCTTCAATGGCCAGCAACCAAGCGACACCAATCCGCACTCAAAATACCGTGTCTCCCTCAACCCCCTCAACAAACACAACAACTGCACATCCCCCTCATCTTCTCACGATCCCCAAAACATACGTTATCCTCTCGAAAACTGACAGTGATTACCACACTTGGCATCTTCGCCTAGGCCACCTACACCCTTCCAGACTACATCAACTAGCAAAACAAGACCTAGTGAACGGCCTCCCACAAACACTCAAAAATCCCCCGCCACCCATGACGTGCACTGGCTGCGCCGTAGGAAAACAACCTTCTGCACCCTTTCACAAGCACAAAGAGCGCAAAGAAAGCACAACTAGGATCGCACATCCACACAGACATATGCGGTCTCTTCCCCATGTCCTCTATCAACGGCAACAGATACTTCGCTACTTTTACGGACGAGTACAGCCGATACCTACAAGTCCACTTCGCCAAACACAAAAACGAGGCCACAGCCTACATCAAGCACCACATCTCTCATATTAACAGAAACTCCCCTTGCCAAGTTACTGGCACCACAATGGACAACGCCAGCGAGTACTTCACCAACGATCTCCGCCAATTCTATCTTGACAACAGCATTATACTCCATCCCACAGTCCCTTACACTCCCAAGAAAACGGAGTCAGTGAGCGAGTGAACCGTTCGCTCCTAGACATTATACGTGCGACACTTCTCACGTCAGGACTCCCTGAAAATCTCTGGGAATACGCAGTGCAAGCTGCAGCCGACTGTAGGACCAGCCAGGATGGCTGTCGCTAAGAGAGTTCTAGAATCGCTTGGCAAGCGGAAGTGCCGTGCCAGGGCGTGTTGAACCGGATCGCGCAATTGAACTTGCGTTTCGCACGTCGCTCGGTCGCGGTGGCGATCCGGTGGTACAACGGCGGAACGCGCAGGGGTCGATCGTAACACGTGATTCGCGGGCCGGCGCAGGCCGTGGTCTCAGGGTGAGATCACCGAGTAAACTCGAGCTCAACACGATCCGCGCAGGGTTAACCCTACGAATTCGTAAATCCCTGTCCTAGCGGTATGCGACGCAACGCGCGGTCTCGCGGTGCGACGCAATTCGACAGTCGGTAAACGAGGCACGCGCGCACATACATCGGCGATCTTGAGCAATCCGCACGCAACGTCGTAACGCAATCGGTCCTCGCGACGCGCTCAACGCTTAACTCGTAGCTGCGAAAGTGCTGGCTGTTTATTGGTAAGGTGCGAGGCAGAACGACCATTAGTAGCTAACTACCTAGGACAGGTTGTCCTTGCGCGGCCGGCTGGCGGCCGCGCGCTCGCACGCAAAAAAGGGGAAAATTTGGGAAAAAGGCTTTCGTCATAAAAAACCCAAAAGGGGAAAATAAAGGGAAATTCGAAAAAGGGCTACATGTGGCGCCGGGCTGAGGGTTTCGTTGCAACGTTCGCGCGCACGCGCTCGCATCGACGCTCCGTGATACGTAATTAAACGCCACGCGTACGCTCGCTTACTAACTAACTCACTCTGATGCATGCGTACTTAAACAAACGCGCGCGCGTTCGCACCGAAGCTATCGACCAACTTAAAATAGCCCTACAAGGACAACATCTATCATTCGCCTCACTCATCGCACAAACAGCTTCCCGTAACGAAATGGAACCAGACTACACCCAATGTCACGACATTCAAAATCTTCGGCCAGCTTGGCTACGTACATGACAGAAAACCCGTGAACAAACTGCAGCCAAAAGCAAAACTGGTCCATTACATCGGTCGCCTCGACCAACACCAGTACAACATCTATGACCCCTCCAATAACACCGTACACCGGTGCCGCGCGGCGGATTTCCGAGACTATATTTCGAGTCAAGACCCCACAGCAACTACAAAGGCGCCCACATCCACAACAATCGCCCTCACCGCTGATTCCGCGCAACCTACACGACAACCTACACGACACGTCGCATCATCATATTACACTGACCCCAAAAATGTGAAACAAACCTAGGCCTCCCCTGATACAGCAGAGTGGGCAACAGCATGGAACACTGAGCTTGACACGCTCGAGTCGCGCGGCACCATCACGTATATCCCTGCATCGCAGGTCCCCGAAGGAACCAAGCTACTCCCCATCCAAACAGTTCTCAAAACTAAGCGAGACGCAGACGGCAACCGTATATCACGAAAAGCTCGATGCAATATTCGCGGCGACCTACAGAAGGCCCACGAGCACTATGATCCAGACAAAATATCCTCACCAGTCGCCGATAGAGACGCAGTAAGACTCTCTCTGGCACTAGCCGCCGCCAACAACTACACAGCCCATCATTGGGATCTTGACTCTGCTTTTTCGGGAGAGGAATTTGGCGACACCAAAACACTCTTCATACACCAGCCTCAACGCTTCGATTGATCACAAAAGTACCCAGGATACGTCGGAAACGTAACCAGAAATATGTATGGCGCTAAACAAGCTTGCCAGATCTTCACTACTGGACTCTCCAACCACCTACTCCTTAAAAACTTCACTCGCCTGACAAGCGATAGCTGCACTTTTATGCTCACTTACCAACGTGATTCCAGCCAGTTTGTTCTCCTAATAATCACTATTGACGACTTTCTAGTTGTCTCCAACAACAACAAACTCCGTGAAACTACAAAACGTCATCTCCAAACTAAATAAAGCCTCAAGGATCTCGGTCCAGTTAATCACATATTGGGTTGGAAAGTCATACGCAAACCTGATGCCATCAAAATGTCACAACCCTCATACATCAAGCAGCTCCTCACAAAATACGGACTACGTCTGTGTTCTCGGAAATGGACGCGGACGTCCACAACCTCTAGTACACCTAGTATTACTAGTGACGTCCATGCTCTCCAGTATTTTTGGATGTCCGCCTAGAACCGGACGTCCATGCGGTCTAGTACGTCTAGTATTACTAGGGCGACATTCATTGTTTCTAGTAGCACGGATGTCCCCCTCGGGATGGACTTCCGCCATGTCTATGTCCACCTAGGACGGGCGCCGGTTCAGAAATTCAAAATTTCGACCCCAGAAATTTCTGCCGCCGTGCTCGACATGGATGTCCGCATCCATCACGGCGACGACTTTATTTTTCCTTGTCGGTCGACTCCAATTTCGTCTTTAATTTTTTCATCCTCTCGCTCACACCCCCTTCCAGTTGGTGCTCACCTCCCCCGTACTGTACCTCAAACACCCCCAATACCACTCTAGCACGCATTTTCAGCTACCTATCCCCGCTTCCACGGTGCACACCTCCATTCCATACCTACTTTTCTGCTCTACCGTACAGATTTCGTATAACCAGTCCTCATACTACCTCAGAATAGGGCAAAACACCCCCTATCTCCTCGACCATGCTCTCCCCCATCACCTTTGAAACGTATTGTTCTTCAATACCCTCTCTCCTCTACCTTGAACCCCTCTCCTTCGCCCTCTCCACAAACTTCCCCTGCAGCTTACTCTTCCAAAACCTCTCACTCCCCATCCCGTACCCGACCTGCTCCATGCCCCCCACGCCATCCGCATCTTCGATACCGTATACAACACCACCACCGGCCCACGCTCCCGCTCCCCCGCCGTCTCCCTAGAAACCTCCCCGCTCTGAAACACATATCAACCCCCCACTTCGCACCCATCCTCCCACTCCCCTCCCTCCCCAAATACAATAACCCCCTTCTTCTCCATCACATCCCCACTCACCACAGCCAGAACAGACGCCACCCCCTCCCCCTCTTTCTCCTCACTTTCCTAAAAACCCCTCCTCTCGGCGCCTTCAACCGCACCCTCCTCCGGTCCCACCTAAACACCTCCTCCGCCCTCACTACCCCAACACCCGGCAGCGTCTCCCCAATCCCCATAATATGCTTGTCGGCACTCCTCTCCGAATCACACTCCAATCTAAACCCGCACTCCGTACATTTCCACCTCCCCCTGTACCATCCCAAGATTGCATCCCCCCACAGAACACATCCTCATACCACAGAAGAATTTTATTCCTCTCATACCTCATCCTTAAAACCTCCATCAGCTCCATGTAAATTGCGATGTAAATATTTTCTCCACTATGCAATCTCAAACATGTATGAGCCTATGCCTTTCCGCTTAGTCAACCCTGAATATTGGTACTCATGTATTCATAAAATAGGGCCACCCACATCCCTATCCCGTTCTGCAAGCTTTACAAACCACTAGACGCATACTCCACAACTATACAACAAACACTACTCGCTATTTCGGACGACGCGGTACACAAGTAGCGTAGTCTCAACCTTCCGTGACGCCTTCCCTGATGCGTACAAGTGCGAAACACGTCTAGTCTACTACTACTACGATATAGTATATCAGAAGTGACTGCGGGAATTTTCGGCACAGGAGATGCTGGGCCACCAAATTGATTTTTCGGAAATTTTAGAATTTCTGGGCTGGCCAGCAATGCAATCGAGCTGGACAACCACCGGACGTCCATTTCAGGTTGGTCGTGAGAGAGTGGGGCGGGACAATGATGAAACAAGGACCAAGACCTGTCCCTGACGTGTTGAGCCTGAAATCGAACCTTCGTGAGACGCGATTTCGGCTTACAGTTGGTGCTTATAGAAGGCAGTGATAGCCCCGATCGGGGCGGCGGTCGGTTCCTGGGGCCGTTGTGGCCAAATTAGACACCCTGATTTGAATTAAAATTTGGGCTACTCTCAAAAACATGCACATGTGAACATGTTTTTGAGATGGGGGTGTGCCGTACGGCACAATCGACCGCCGAAATCGATGTTTTTGCAATATTTTTTTGTGCCCGAAATTGTAGAATTTCTGGGCTGGCCAGCAATGCATCTGAGGTGGACATCCACCGGACGTCCATTTCAGGTTGATCGTGTATCGTGCACGTCCACCCATTACCAGAGGCAAGTAGGCGATGAAGCACGTACAAACCCAATTGTTCTGCTATTTCTAGCATAGACCATCGAGTCTAGAGATGTGAGGGAATCGTCCTGGAAATCATGCTCCAATCCACGAGGGAATAGACAATCTAGTTTGAAAGCATGGAACGGAAGTACATTATAGTAGGTTCATAGATTGAAAGTGATAAAGGAGATGATTATATTCTCGATAATTGTTTACCAAAGTAGTTGTTGTTGAGCTATCTAGCCGTCGGAAAATTGTTCTTCCTCTTCGTCCCCACTATATTCAGGATCTCCCGGCAGAATAGGCATCAACGGGACCCCACTAATTGTGTGGGCTATAGGCTTGCGAGGTGCTGTCGTCTTCATCCGCATCATTCCGAGCTGCCCTGTCTTCGGCCTACGATCTTTCTTGACCGGGATGGGAACAACTGTCTTGTGGCGAACATTGACAGGTGCCGGTTGACTTTGCCTGGCAGACCGGCACGGAGCATTGGGGATTACTTCTTCTTCGAATCCCAGCCGCCTGATGAAACCAAACGAAACATTGTCGGGAATCGGATACGACGCATTCCTGAAATACGTGTGATACCTCGTTGTCGTGTGTGACACAACTCTGTCGACATGCCCTGCCCCGGCATGTTGTACATGGCCGTGACCGATGAAGACTGAACGTGGCGGAACGATTACCTTCTTCAGCTTCATCGTCTTGGCGTACATATCTAATTCCAGCGCTTTGGAAAAGACGTACTTGTGGGACCCTGGACACACCCAGATAGGGAATGGGTCATCTCCGTTGGCAATAACAAAGTAACCCGGAAGTTGATCTTTGCGGTCGCGAGGAGGAACAGGGAAATCATTGTGTGGGACCTGCCGAGGACACCCCTTTCCCGTTATCAAAAACCGTCCCCCAGATGCCGGCATGACAAGTTTTTCTCCCGGTAAACCGCACTCCTCCAGCCCTATCAGCCGGACAAGGATTCCCAACCACACATCCAGCAGGGCTCGCCGCGTCACAAACTTGAACCGGTCGATATGCGTCTCATCGTTCTCGGCATAGTCAACCAGGCAGTGGCGCGTAGACGTGAAGCGAGCCCTCCCCTCATTCCGGTTCTTCTCATCTGTTTCATCGTCCCCTGTATTGACAATGGGACTCCACAGCTGCCGGTTCCCAGGGTCCTTGTGCACCTGCTCCCCCTCCCATGTTCCCAAGAAGTACCGAAACAATTCCTGGTTAGGATTTTCTTCCATGAGACCCAAGTCAAATGGGAACTTGTCCGACGCATCGAGGTAGCTTACATCCGCGAAATTGTGCATCACCGTATACCCTCGCTCGTTGATTTCCGTTCGGCAATTGTGGAAGTACGCCATACCAGTGCCGGCCTCATACGAATCCTTCCAGCTTGTAGACATTCGCGCAACCTGGGCGAAGTCCAGCCTCGAGGGTAGAAACGTCGATGTAGGCTCACACATCGCCTTGGCAGCCATCTTCCACGCTGCGAAAAACATCGGATAGATGGTGTCGATCTCCAAAACAAGATGACGAGCCCGATGTTGTTCCGGAATATGCAGCCCCTCAAACACAGGGTCCATCGCCACTTGCTTCAAATACCTCACCTCTCTGCCCTTCTCATCGATTTCCACACTCTCCAATAACAACCTGAGCTCAATCGGGGGCAGACAGCCAACCCTCACCGGTGCGATGACGTCCGCGGGACGCTGCGCCAGATGATGCCCTTCGGCTCGGTCTTTGACTTCGAAATCGTCAGGAAGAGATGGCATACGGTCGTCGAACAGGAGGTCGTGTTCAGAAGGAGAGTCACGAACAATGTAACCGTCTTCATCGACTTCCACTCCTTCCGGAACAGTGAATGTAATTGTCACTTCGCGGACCCCCTTGCTTTCGACTTGGCCCTCGTCTGCACCGTTTTTGTCTTCCTCGTCCGAAGCGGTATGGACAGATTCTTGGTTGGAGGGAGTCGCACCAGCACGTTGGTTATCTTGGGGGACAATCTCAACGGCAGAATCGGGGGAACAGGCGGAGTCTTCGTCACCCTCATCACCGGAAGCAGTGGCTTGTTGTTGATCGGTGGGTTTATCAACAACGGCCTGCTCTTCTTCCCCGGCGGATTGTTGTACCACAACCGGCTCTTCTTCCTCGAGGCGTGTGCTCCCCGTCGAGCGAAGTCGCTGTGAACGGCGGCGGATGCCATGCGAAGCAGGCTCATGTTCGACATTCCGCTGCTTCTTGTGAGTGAGTCTCACATTGGCAGCAGAAGGGCGGCGTTTGCGTCGAGCCTTAGTCTTCTTCTTCAATGTCGGATTGAAAAACTCTTTCCAGTTCGTTTCCAAATCCTGTAAACGCGTGGTTCTCCGTCGCATTCGAACCTCACTGCTCCGGTCGTCCCCTCTATACATTGCAATGGCATTGGTGAGATGCCATTGCAACTCCTTCGGCTGCTTAACCGACCCAATTGCCATCTCTGTGCTCAGAAATGACTTGCGCATAATACTCTTTGGGCGCCCATACGCAGCGTACAGAGAATTTGCTATTGCAGTCACGCGACGGACGTATGTATAGAAGTCGTTCACGTCAAAGCGTCCATCCGGACGTCCACCATGAGCAGGGTTCAAGTACTCCGAAAGACCACGCAAGACGAAGACAAAGTTTTCTTCCAGCAACTCGCGCACTATCTTGTAGTCCAGATGCGTTATCCCAATCTCGTTGCGGCGCTCGGAATTGTTCAGCTCACGCAACACGTCGTCGAGAACAGGATGCTTCAGCGTTGCTATAGCCAACGCGTCCACCGCCGGGCCGTGTTCGTTGAATTCATCATCCCCATGAACTGCGCCTCGAACAATGTTCGGATGACATCAGACTCACGCAAGTCGCCAGCGTTTTCCACGTTATTTGCAACAGCAATCGTACGGATGAACTGCTGGATGGACGACAAGATTCGAACCAGGGAGCGCTCCGTCAGTTGCGTCCCAGTCGTATGGTTCGACTCTGCACTCTTGTGGATGATCTCATGAGGCTGAAGATCACTGTCGTCCTTGCGGCGAAGGTAGTACACATCCAGAGGCTGAGTAACCCAGCGCAAGCGGTTTGCGTCCTGTGGCAGCTTGGTTCTGTGCATACGGGTGAGGCGCGTGAAGTCATCCGCAATGCTATGCATAGCATTGAGACGATGCAGTCCGTCGATCACGGTCACGTTCGCATTGGCATGGAATTTGCCATTCTGGAACAGACGCGTGTCGGCGGGCAGATGCGTGTTCTGCGACCTCAGCACCGTCACAGTGATACGCGAAGAGCTCACATACCCCACAGCCAACATATTGTTGCGCAGGTCCTCCACGTGGTCTTCTTTCACATCCGAAGGGTCACGGCCGGTTCCACTAGCTGCCTCACCAACACAGTCGCTCCTTCTCCGACGTAATCCGACGTCACAAACTTGGGCACCGTAATTTGCGTCCCCTGCTGCTCACGAATGCTTTCCGCCACCTCCGGTTCGTCGTCCACCTCGGTTACGTCCTGCGTAGTAGCTTCGGTGACGTTGGAGCGAGCAGGGTGCTTCGTGCCTCCACTGGAGGCTCTGGCAGAGCGAGCAGGGTGCTTCGTGCCTCCACTGGAGGGTCTCGCAGAGCGAGCAGGGCGCTTCGTGCCTCCCGAAACCGGAATGGAGCGTGCTGGATGCTTCGTACCCCCCGAACCAGTGATTTCGCCTGCCGGACCGGTACTGGGCATCCGTCCCGAGCTGACCTGGTTCGTCGCTGCGTTGAAGTTTGACGCTGCAGCAGGGGTACGAATGTCGCTAGGGCCATCCTCCGCAGCGGGGCGCACCATCCGAGTATCCCAAGGGTAAAACGCCGCGGCGTATGCTCCACCCATCGTCTCCGGCGGTCCCTCGGCGCCATCAAACATGTACGGGAACGGGAGGTCCTTGAACTTGTCCTTAGTCGCAATGTTGCGCACGACGATATAGTCGGCCTCGTCGGTTTCCGGCAGCTTGTGGTTGTGCAGCGTGCGCGGAAGGCCAACATCGCCACCAGCAGTGCTCACCGAAGCCGTCCCAATATGCACAGCCGCACCGTCCACGTCCGCAAACAAATTGACATCGACGCCGCGCTTGAGTCCGCGCGACTCCGCTGACGCGCTCACTTGATCGCCGCAAACCGTTGAAAACAAACTGCTGAAATGCGTATCCGCCATGGTTGTTGAGTTGGAAAGGAAAAAGAGATGGTTGACGTTGACGTATTGGAGTGATGTGGATGGTATGTTTCACGTTAAGTTGAAGAATGGTCGTGAACGCCAATCGCTGGAAATAATAACACAATACAACCGAAATTTTGTTAGGTACAGACCTATCGTGACCGCTGGAATGCAAGAGAGGCAATCGAGATGTGAGTGTCCGTTCGGAACGGGCCCGAGTCGGGCTCTCGAAACCTGACGAGGTGGCGTGAAGCAGGCAGTGTCCTTGATGCGTAATGTGTTAAAATTACAGCTGTCAAGCTAAACGGCTTTTGGGGCGGCTGCGAGCATCCCTTTATCCGGGGGACACCCTGATTTGAGTTAAAATTTGGGCTATTCTCAAAAACATGCACATGTGAACATGTTTTTGAGATGGGGGTGTGCCGTACGGCACAATCGACCCGCCGAATTCGATGATTTTTTACAATATTTTTTGTGCCCGAAATTTTAGAATTTCTGGGCTGGCCAGCAGTGCAATCGAGCTGGACATCCACCGGACGTCCATTTCAGGTTGGTCGTGTGCTGCCTACATCCACGCATTGCAGCAACTAAGCAGGCGGGTTCACTACTAATACAAAGTGCACGGAATATGAGTAACGTGATGGGTGAGTAGTGTTTGTGTTGAGGGAGTAAGGCGGGACCATGATGAAACACGGAAGAAGATTTCTCCCTAGCATAACTTAGGCTTGAAGCCTGGAATCGACCCATCTTTCGGCGCCATTTAGCCTTACAGTTAGTGCTTACAGAAGCCAGTGATAGCCCCCGCTCGGGGCGGCGGTCGGTTCCTGGGGCGTTGTGGCCAATTAGACACCCTGATTTGAGTTAAAATTTGGGCTATTCTCAAAAACATGCCCATGTGAACAGTTTTTTGAGATGGGGATGTGCCGTACGGCACAATCGACCGCCCAAATCGATGTTTTTTTTGCAATATTTTTTCTGCCCGAAATTGTAGAATTTCTGGTCTGGCCAGCAATGCATCTGAGCTGGACATCCCCATGTCCAGTGGCCGTCCGGATGTCGCTCACCTGGTAAGCGTGATGCACCTGTGACAACCTATGTGACTGCAGTCACAGCCGCCATGGCGGCCGTGCAGTACAAACTCAAGACAGGGAATCACAATCTTTTTAAAGTTTTTCTCTACCACGTATCCGTCACAACTTATTACCTACACCGGTTACGGGTTTCAAGACCTTTCCAGTGCTGTGTACCCGTATACTCTGTTCCGTTCGATATCAACCAGTGTTCCTCACGAAAGAGTGCAAACGTCACGAGATACGTCGTCAAATTTGACTGTCCTCGCCGAGCGGTCGCCATCCTGTACCGAATTTCCACTCATTCCATTATGACGAATAAGCGCAGGCGCAACAGCAATCCGATCGTTGACGACGCAACCGTGCCAATTCTGCGCGAACCCGCTAGCCCTTGGGAGGATTCTAGTGACATGGGTACACGTCGAAACGTAGGTCGCGCCGCCCGCGAAACTACTCTCGCTGGCAAAGACTTCCTCCGCCTCTTGCTGGATTTGTTCGCCCACTCAAGTTTCGCAGACTTGACGGACAAGCCGGGAGGTTTCACATACGCGGACCTTGGCGCTTGGGTTGCGCAGGGAACGGAAGAACAATTTCTGGCGCTGCAAGGTCGACTCAGCATGGCCTTCAGCGGTCGTTCGAAGAATGCTGGAGTCGAGGCGGATGTTGCCGAAATCGTCATGGCAGAGATGAACGTTGAGCGAGCCATGCAGATTTTTCGTCTGGCATTACCGATTGCCGAGTTTTCAAGACAGGATGAGCGTATCGGGCAATGGGTTGAGCACTGCATCCTTTCTGGGATCGTGCCGCAGACCTTCCTTATTGGATATAACATGCTTCCTTCGCCACTACAGGCGCCGCAGCGCGGGGAACCAAGCGCCTTCGTTCTTGCTCTACCGGAAACGTTCGAGGTATTGATGTATTTTCCAAGCGTTGTCTATCATCCGAAATCACAACAAGAACCTGCCGCGTCGCCGAATAGGCGACGCGGCCGAAGAGGGGAACGAAGCCGCACGCGTCCCAGCCCATCGGAAAAGCACTAATCGAGCTTGTTACGTGGTTCAAGTTTTATACCATGCTTGGACCGATGTGGCCTTCGCCGCAAAGTTTTCCAGCTTCGAAGAGTTGATGGCGCCGTACATCATTTTCGACAGCAGTGAGCATTGGTTTGACGTGCTCGATGAAGGTCTATTCGCACCGATGGAGCAGAAGCTAGATCTCTACCACGACAAAGCTCCCCTATCTCATCCTGATGGATATGGTGGAAAAAGTAGAGACAAGAACCAGTGCGCAGCACAGTGCATTTAGGGACCTTGTGAGGAAATTCTTCGACCGGTTGCAGTTTCTTATCGTCAACCCGGACCTGTACATCTGGCCGGAGTCCGACCGCTGGGGGGCGCTGGAAATATACTTGTCAAGCGGAAATCCGGACAAGCTGCCAGCGTACTTTGACACCCTCGACGAAACGTTATGGCTGTCCTCCGCCCGGCACCACAAGTCGCGGACGCAGAAAAGGTCCCCAAGCCGGTTGATGACACTCCCACTCGTCGCAACACAGGAGGGAGAGGTTTTGGTTCCGTCGACAAGACACACAACCAGGCTTCAACTTGGACCTGGGAGGCCAGTCTATACTTCCCCAAGGGCCGTCTCCCCCGTCACCGTCACCCCATGCGACAGAAGAGCAGGAAAGTGAAGGGCAGGCTCTCGCAAAGGACTTTCTTTTCGAAATGAGTCAGTATGCCGGTGTACGACGTCCCTTTCGAAGATTTGGTCAGTGCCGACGAGGCCGAGAACACGTGCCCATCACGGGCAACGTTCAGCTCATTCTGACTGATCCGCCCTACAATGTTCGTCGTAAGAGGAACGATTCCAACTCTTCGTACGACAGGCTAACTGAAGAAGATATGCAGGCTAGCAT
>JALQPE010002827.1:0-26098 GCA_030407315.1 Asparagopsis taxiformis
CGTGAGACGCCGATTTTGGCTTACAGTTAGTGCTTACAGAAGCCAGTGATAGCACTCACTCGGGGCGGCGGCCGGTTCCTGGGGCCGTTGTGGCCAATTAGACACCTTGATTTGAATTAAAATTTGGGCTATTCTCAAAACATGCACATGTGAACATGTTTTTGAGATGGGGGTGTGCCGTACGGCACAATCACCCGCGAAATCGATGTTTTTTTGCAATATTTTTCTGCCCGAATTGTAGAATTTCTGGGCTGGCCAAGCAGTGCATCTGAGCTGGACATCCACCGGACGTCCATTTCAGGTTGATCGTGTATCGTGCACGTCCACACATTACCGGAAGCAAGTAGGCGATGAAGCACGTACAAACCAATTGTTCTGCTATTTCTAGCATAGACCATCGAGTCTAGAGATGTGAGGGAATCGTCCTGGAAATCATGCTCCAACCCACGAGGGAATGGACAATCTAGTTTGAAAGCATGGAACGGAAGTACATTAATACTAGGTTCATAGATTGAAAGTGATAAAGGAGATGATTATATTTCTCGATAAATTGTTTACCAAAGTAGTAGTTGTTAAGCTATCTAGCCGTCGGAAAATTGTTCTTCGTCTTCGTCCTCACTATAATTCAGGATCTCCCGGCGAGAATAGGCGTTTATCGGCAACTGTGGAGTTGATCTGCTCAAGATGATTTTTCACCCGGTGTGAGGTTTCTCTTCTTGGGAGCTTCTGTCTTTCATCCGCATCATTCCGAGCTGCCCTGTCTTCGGCCTACGATCTTTCTTGACCGGGATGGGAACAACTGTCTTGTGGCGAACATTGACAGGTGCCGGTTGACTTTGCCTGGCAGACCGGCGCGGCATTGGCGATTACTTCTTCTTCGAATCCCAACCGCCTGATGAAACCAAACGAAACATTGTCGGGAATCGGATACGACGCATTCCTGAAATACGTGTGATACCTCGTTGTCGTGTGTGACACAACTCTGTCGACATGCCCTGCCCCGGCATGTTGTACATGGCCGTGACCGATGAAGACTGAACGTGGCGGAACGATTACCTTCTTCAGCTTCATCGTCTTGGCGTACATATCTAATTCCAGCGCTTTGGAAAAGACGTACTTGTGGGACCCTGGACACACCCAGATAGGGAATGGGTCATCTCCGTTGGCAATAACAAAGTAACCCGGAAGTTGATCTTTGCGGTCGCGAGGAGGAACAGGGAAATCATTGTGTGGGACCTGCCGAGGACACCCCTTTCCCGTTATCAAAAACCGTCCCCCAGATGCCGGCATGACAAGTTTTTCTCCCGGTAAACCGCACTCCTCCAGCCCTATCAGCCGGACAAGGATTCCCAACCACACATCCAGCAGGGCTCGCCGCGTCACAAACTTGAACCGGTCGATATGCGTCTCATCGTTCTCGGCATAGTCAACCAGGCAGTGGCGCGTAGACGTGAAGCGAGCCCTCCCCTCATTCCGGTTCTTCTCATCTGTTTCATCGTCCCCGTATTGACAATGGGACTCCACAGCTGCCGGTTCCCCAGGGTCCTTGTGCACCTCCTCCCCTCCCACTGTTCCCAAGAAGTACCGAAACAATTCCTGGTTAGGAATTTCTTCCATGAGACCCAAGTCAAATGGGAACTTGTCCGACGCATCGAGGTAGCTTACATCCGCGAAATTGTGCATCACCGTATACCCTCGCTCGTTGATTTCCGTTCGGCAATTGTGGAAGTACGCCATACCAGTGCCGGCCTCATACGAATCCTTCCAGCTTGTAGACATTCGCGCAACCTGGGCGAAGTCCAGCCTCGAGGTAGAAACGTCGATGTAGGCTCACACATCGCCTTGGCAGCCATCTTCCACGCTGCGAAAAACATCGGATAGATGGTGTCGATCTCGAAAACAAGATGACGAGCCCGATGTTGTTCCGGAATATGCAGCCCCTCAAACACAGGGTCCATCGCCACTTGCTTCAAATACCTCACCTCTCTGCCCTCCTCATCGATTTCCACACTCTCCAATAACAACCTGAGCTCAATCGGGGGCAGACAGCCAACCCTCACCGATGCGATGACGTCCGCGGGACGCTGCGCCAGATGATGCCCTTCAGCTCGGTCTTTGACTTCGAAATCGTCGGGAAGAGATGGCATACGGTCGTCGAACAGGAGGTCGTGTTCAGAAGGAGAGTCACGAACGATGTAACCGTCTTCATCGACTTCCACTCCTTCCGGAACAGTGAGTGTAATTGTCACTTCGCGGACCCCCTTGCTTTCGACTTGGCCCTCGTCTGCACTGTTGTTTTCTTCCTCGTCCGAAACGTTATGGACAGATTCTTGGTTGGAGGGAGTCGCACCAGCACGTTGGTTATCTGGGGGACAATCTCAACGGCAGAATCGGGGGAACGGGCGGAGTCTTCGTCAACCTCATCACCGGAAGCAGTGGCTTGTTGTTGATCGGTGGGTTTATCAACAACGGCCTGCTCTTCTTCCCCGGCGGATTGTTGTACCACAACCGGCTCTTCTTCCTCGAGGCGTGTGCTCCCCGTCGAGCGAAGTCGCTGTGAACGGCGGCGGATGCCATGCGAAGCAGGCTCATGTTCGACATTCCGCTGCTTCTTGTGAGTGAGTCTCACATTGGCAGCAGAAGGGCGGCGTTTGCGTCGAGCCTTAGTCTTCTTCTTCAATGTCGGATTGAAAAACTCTTTCAAGTTCGTTTCCAAATCCTGTAAACGCGTGGTTCTCCGTCGCATTCGAACCTCACTGCTCCGGTCGTCCCCTCTATACATTGCAATGGCATTGGTGAGATGCCATTGCAACTCCTTCGGCTGCTTAACCGACCCAATTGCCATCTCTGTGCTCAGAAATGACTTGCGCATAATACTCTTTGGGCGCCCAACGCAGCGTACAGAGAATTTGCTATTGCAGTCACGCGACGGACGTATGTATAGAAGTCGTTCACGTCAAAGCGTCCATCCGGACGTCCACCATGAGCAGGGTTCAAGTACTCCGAAAGACCACGCAAGACGAAGACAAAGTTTTCTTCCAGCAACTCGCGCACTATCTTGTGGTCCAGGTGCGTTATCCCAATCTCGTTGCGGCGCTCGGAATTGTTCAGCTCACGCAACACTTCGTCGAGAACAGGATGCTTCAGCGTTGCTATAGCCAAACGCGTCCACCGCCGGGCCGTGTTCGTTGAATTCATCATCCCCATGAACTGCGCCTCGAACAATGTTCGGATGACATCAGACTCACGCAAGTCGCCAGCGTTTTCCACGTTATTTGCAACAGCAATCGTACGGATGAACTGCTGGATGGACGACAAGATTCGAACCAGGGAGCGCTCCGTCAGTTGCGTCCCAGTCGTATGGTTCGACTCTGCACTCTTGTGGATGATCTCATGAGGCTGAAGATCACTGTCGTCCTTGCGGCGAAGGTAGTACACATCCAGAGGCTGAGTAACCCAGCGCAAGCGGTTTGCGTCCTGTGGCAGCTTGGTTCTGTGCATACGGGTGAGGCGCGTGAAGTCATCGGCAATGCTATGCATAGCATTGAGACGATGCAGTCCGTCGATCACGGTCACGTTCGCATTGGCATGGAATTTGCCATTCTGGAACAGACGCGTGTCGGCGGGCAGATGCGTGTTCTGCGACCTCAGCACCGTCACAGTGATACGCGAAGAGCTCACATACCCCACAGCCAACATATTGTTGCGCAGGTCCTCCACGTGGTCTTCTTTCACATCCCGAAGGGTCACGGCCGGTTCCACTAGCTGCCTCACCAACACAGTCGCTCCTTCTCCGACGTAATCCGACGTCACAAACTTGGGCACCGTAATTTGCGTCCCCTGCTGCTCACGAATGCTTTCCGCCACCTCCGGTTCGTCGTCCACCTCGGTTACGTCCTGCGTAGTAGCTTCGGTGACGTTGGAGCGAGCAGGGTGCTTCGTGCCTCCACTGGAGGGTCTTGCAGAGCGAGCAGGGCGCTTCGTGCCTCCCGAAACCGGGACGGAGCGTGCTGGATGCTTCGTACCCCCCGAACCAGTGATTTCGCCTGCCGGACCGGTACTGGGCATCCGTCCCGAGCTGGCCTGGTTCGTCGCTGCGTTGAAGTTTGACGCTGCAGCAGGGGTACGAATGTCGCTAGGGCCATCCTCCGCAGCGGGGCGCATCATCCGAGTATCCCAAGGGTAAAACGCCGCGGCGTATGCTCCACCCATCGTCTCCGGCGGTCCCTCGGCGCCATCAAACATGTACGGGAACGGGAGGTCCTTGAACTTGTCCTTAGTCGCAATGTTGCGCACGACGATATAGTCCGCCTCGTCGGTTTCCGGCAGCTTGTGGTTGTGCAGCGTGCGCGGAAGGCCAACATCGCCACCAGCAGTGCTCACCGAAGCCGTCCCAATATGCACAGCCGCACCGTCCACGTCCGCAAACAAATTGACATCGACGCCGCGCTTGAGTCCGCGCGACTCCGCTGACGCGCTCACTTGATCGCCGCAAACCGTTGAAAACAAACTGCTGAAATGCGTATCCGCCATGGTTGTTGAGTTGGAAAGTAAAAGAGATGGTTGACGTTGACGTATTCGAGTGATGTGGATGGTAGGTTTCACGTTGCTTGAAGAATGGTCGTGAACGCCAATCGCTGGAAATAATAACACAATACAACCGAAATTTTGTTAGGTACACACCTATCGTGACCGCTGGAATGCAAGACAGGCAATCGAGATGTGAGTGTCCGTTCGGAACGGGCCCGAGTCGGGCTCTCGAAACCTGACGAGGTGGCGTGAAGCAGGCAGTGTCCTTGATGTGTAATGTGTTAAAATTACAGCTGTCAAGCTAGGCGGCTTTTGGGGCGGCTGCGAGCACCCCTTTATCCGGGGAACACCCTGATTTGAGTTAAAATTTGGGCTATTCTCAAAAACATGCACATGTGAACATGTTTTTGAGATGGGGGTGTGCCGTACGGCACAATCGACCCGCCCAAATCGTTGATTTTTGCAAGATTTTTTGTGCCCGAAATTTTAGAATTTCTGGGCTGGCCAGCAGTGCATCTGAGCTGGACATCCACCGGACGTCCATTTCAGGTTGGTCGTGTGCTGCCTACATCCACGCATTGCAGCAACTAAGCAGGCGGGTTCACTACTAATATAAAGTGCACGGAATATGAGTAACGTGATGGGTGAGTAGTGTTTGTGTTGAGGGAGTAAGGCGGGACCATTATGAAACACGGAAGAAGATGCTACCTAGCATAACTTAGGCTTGAAGCCTGGAATCGACCCATCTTTCGGCGCCATTTAGCCTCACAGTTAGTGCTTACAGAAGCCAGTGATGACCCCGCTCGGGGCGGCGGCTCCGGTTCCTGGGGCCGTTGTGGCCAAATTAGACACCCTGATTTGAATTAAAATTTGGGCTATTCTCAAAAACATGCACATGTGAACATGTTTTTGAGATGGGGGTGTGCCGTACGGCACAATCGACCCGCCCAAATCGATGATTTTTTACAATTTTTTTGTGCCCGAAATTTTAGAATTTCTGGGCTGGCCAGCAGTGCAATCGAGCTGGACATCCACCGGACGTCCATTTCAGGTTGGTCGTGAGAGAGTGAGGCGGGACCATGATGGAACAAGGACCAAGACCTGTCCCTGGCGTATTGAGCCTGAAATCGACCCGTCGTGAGACGCCATTTAGCCTTACAGTTAGTGCTTACAGAAGCCAGTGACAACCCCACTCGGGGCGGCGGCCGGTGCCTGGGGCCGTTGTGGCCAAATTAGACACCTTGATTTGAATTAAAATTTGGGCTATTCTCAAAAACATGCACATGTGAACATGTTTTTGAGATGGGGGTGTGCCGTACGGCACTTTCGACCGCCTAAATCGATAAAATTTTGCAATTTTTTTCCTGCCCGAAATTCTACAAGTTCTGGGCTGGCCAGTAATGCATTAGCTATCTCCTCTAAACCGATTCTAACAAGCAGAAAGAATCCTCTCCTTCATGACGATGCTCTCGAATTGAGTGCAATGCAACGGACTCCCTCCAAGAGAACGACAAAGCATCGTCTTTTCGAAGGCATTTCCGTACGAAAAATAATCGAAAAACATATTTGACTTTAACCTAACAGCTATCGCGAGCACCGTACTCAGCTATATTTCCTCTGTAATTTCCTTCCTCCAACCAATCAATAGCCGCTTGGTCACAGGCTTAAAAGCCTTCCACTATCTGTCCTATCCATCGAAGACCCTCGGAGGGTTCGATCCAGGCCTTGATCACCCATGATGGGTGTGCAACCCGAGAAAATGAAAATGGAACATATTGCGACAGGGACGAGATATCATTCAATGAAAGAGAACTTCTCTTTCGTTTACTTTTTTCTAACAAGATTCTAAACGTCTACAAACCCTATGTCGTCCGTCCGTTTTCATCCCGGAGAGATGTGGATGTGAGGTAAGACGCAGTGGTGATGTTGTGTTGATTCCCACAGACGGAGGTGGAGGAGGTGGCTACGGAGGAAGCCTGGAGAACTTGTCCGGTACTGACATCTCACATGTTGAACATGTGAGACGGAGGTGGTGGAGGAGGCTATGGTGCAAGCCGGAGAACATGTGACTCACATCTCGCAGATGTCAGTACCCATGGATGAGAAGAAAAGCATGTTGAGGTGCGGTTCGGATATTCGATCCATTAACGGAGGTGGTGGAGGAGGCTATGGTGGAAGCCTGGAGAAGAATAGAGTAGTCCTATACCCATGGATCACAAGAAGACGTTGTTGGGCTCCTTTTCGAAGCCCATTCGTCTCTTGAATAAATTTAGCACCCAAATCATATACGATTGCCGAGTTGACACCCCGTATGTCTCGTTGGTAGAAATAGCAGGGGTTCCACCACTCAGCTGGCGGGAAGTAGTTACTGATTATATGAGATATGGCTTAGCTCCCGCCAAAACCGATAGCTCTGGGCTCAGGTTCTCCAAATGTGGTTATACGAATGTGTTCTGACAATGCTAGAAGACGAATATCTGCATCCTGATTTGAATTAAAATTTGGGCTATTCTCAAAAACATGCACATGTGAACATGTTTTTGAGATGGGGGTGTGCCGTACGGCACAATCGACCGCCGAAATCGATGTTTTTTGCAATATTTTTTCTGCCCGAAATTGTAGAATTTCTGGTCTGGCCAGCAATGCATCTGAGCTGGACATCCCCATGTCCAGTGGCCGTCCGGATGTCGCTCACCTGGTAAGCGTGATGCACCTGTGACAACCTATGTGACTGCAGTCACAGCCGCCATGGCGGCCGTGCAGTACAACCCTCAAAGACAGGGAATCACAATCTTTTTAAAATTTTTCTCTACCACGTATCCGTCACAACTTATTACCTACACCGGTTACGGGTTTCAAGACCTTTCCAGTGCTGTGTACCCGTATACTCTGTTCCGTTCGATATCAACCAGTGTTCCTCACGAAAGAGTGCAAACGTCACGAGATACGTCGTCAAATTTGACTGTCTCGCCGAGCGGTCGCCATCCTGTACCGAATTTCCACTCATTCCATTATGACGAATAAGCGCAGGCGCAACAGCAATCCGATCGTTGACGACGCAACCGTGCCAATTCTGCGCGAACCCGCTAGCCCTTGGGAGGATTCTAGTGACATGGGTACACGTCGAAACGTAGGTCGCGCCGCCCGCGAAACTACTCTCGCTGGCAAAGACTTCCTCCGCCTCTTGCTGGATTTGTTCGCCCACTCAAGTTTCGCAGACTTGACGGACAAGCCGGGAGGTTTCACATACGCGGACCTTGGCGCTTGGGTTGCGCAGGGCACGGAAGAACAATTTCTGGCGCTGCAAGGTCGACTCAGCATGGCCTTCAGCGGTCGTTCGAAGAATGCTGGAGTCGAGGCGGATGTTGCCGAAATCGTCATGGCAGAGATGAACGTTGAGCGAGCCAAGCAGATTGTTCGTCTGGCATTACCGATTGCCGAGTTTTCAAGACAGGATGAGCGTATCGGGCAATGGGTTGAGCACTGCATCCTTTCTGGGATCGTGCCGCAGACCTTCCTTATTGGATGTAACATGCTTCCTTCGCCACTACAGGCGCCGCAGCGCGGGGAACCAAGCGCCTTCGTTCTTGCTCCACCGGAAACGTTCGAGGTATTGATGTATTTCCAAGCGTTGTCTATCATCCGAAATCACAACAAGAACCTGCCGCGTCGCCGAATAGGCGACGCGGCCGAAGAGGGGAACGAAGCCGCACGCGTCCCAGCCCATCGGAAAAGCACTAATCGAGCTTGTTACGTGGTTCAAGTTTTATACCATGCTTGGACCGATGTGGCCTTCGCCGCAAAGTTTTCCAGCTTCGAAGAGTTGATGGCGCCGTACATCATTTTCGACAGCAGTGAGCATTGGTTTGACGTGCTCGATGAAGGTCTATTCGCACCGATGGAGCAGAAGCTAGATCTCTACCACGACAAAGCTCCCCTATCTCATCCTGATGGATATGGTGGAAAAGTAGAGACAAGAACCAGTGCGCAGCACAGTGCATTTAGGGACCTTGTGAGGAAGTTCTTCGACCGGTTGCAGTTTCTTATCGTCAACCCGGACCTGTACACCTGGCCGGAGTCCGACCGCTGGGGGGCGCTGGAAATATACTTGTCAAGCGGAAATCCGGACAAGCTGCCAGCGTACTTTGACACCCTCGACGAAGACGTTATGGCTGTCCTCCGCCCGGCACCACAAGCCGCGGACGCAGAAAAGGTCCCCAAGCCGGTTGATGACACTCCCACTCGTCGCAACACAGGAGGGAGAGGTTTGGTTCCGTCGACAAGACACACAACCAGGCTTCAACTTGGACCTGGGAGGACCAGTCTTACTGCCCAAGGGCCGTCTCCCCCGTCACCGTCACCCCATGCGACAGAAGAGCAGGAAAGTGAAGGGCAGGCTCTCGCAAAGGACTTTCTTTCGAAAATGAGTCAGTATTGCCGGGTGTACGACGTCCCTTTCGAAGATTTGGTCAGTGCCGACGAGAGCCGAGAACACGTGCCCATCACGGGCAACGTTCAGCTCATTCTGACTGATCCGCCCTACAATGTTCGTCGTAAGAGGAACGATTCCAACTCTTCGTACGACAGGCTAACTGCAGAAGATATGCAGGCTAGCATCGAAGTGTTTGACGAGCTGTTGCGCCCCGGTGGCCACGGCATCGTGTTCTGCTCCGTTTTGCAGTTCTACGAATGGTTCCATTACTTGGAAACGTACAAAGGACCGCAGTCAGAAGGCCCAACCGATGCTGCTGCCAGTGATGACGGGTCGGATGAAGAAGAGGTTACGTCCATGAATTCGGACTCCGAAGCATCGCAGCACAGTGGCGAAGAAAGTGCGGATGAGGAGGAGGAGGACGAGGAGGAGGAGGACGTCGTTCGGAATTCAGTTTTCTTCGTTGACGAGGTACCTCTGTTGTTTGTCCGACTACCTGGGCACCTCTATCAAATGCCGGGGCGGAAGAGGTACCAACGCATGAACATGGCAGAGGTCGCTATCCACTTCTGGAAGCGAGGTGTTCCGTTCAAGACTGGAAGCGAGATGGTGGCCTATAGGAACCACGGATACATGGACGGCACGTACCCGGCGTGGTGCAACGTCACCATCAATATGCCCGCCATCGATTCGAATGAGATGGTGTGGCGAACAAGGAGCACAACCGGTGCTACGGTCAGAGTTCGTGCAGAGCAGAAGAGCGTCGCTCTCATGATGGAGTTGATCAGCCAGCATTCACAGCCTGGTGATATTGTTGTCGATCCATTCTCTGGCACTTTCGCAACGGGAAAAGCAGCTATGAGCTTGCCTGAGCACCGTGTTTTCGTCGGCAGTGACATGGACAAATTGTGTGTGGCACGATCGCTTCCAAAGCTGTGTGCAGTCATGTCACGTGTAATTCTTTCAAACAACACTGACATGAGGGTCACGACAGAAGCGAAACAGAGTGCTGAGAAGTTCTTGGCGTCCCCCTCTGTCACGATGCGTACGCAGAGGGAACGCAGGATCATCGAACCCCCACCTGGCCTTCCCCTGTACCAGAGGTTCCCGAAATATATTCGGCAGTACCTCTGGCAGCTGTGCCCAGAGTCGATTGCGTCGCACGAGCACATGGAAAAACCGGTACATTATTGGCCACCTTCCCTGCGCCGCTGGTTGCAAACTGAAAACCCTCGCGTGATGCGGGCACACGATTGTGTTGCGAAAAAATTGAGCGTTCGACCATCGCTGATTAAGCATCCAAATGCAGGAAGAGGGCTCTTCGCTGAACAGACATTTAATGTTGGCGACGAAGTATGTGCATACTACGGAACTGTTGTGTACTCTGATATGAGCAAGGAGTCGATGAGGTTCGCGTACGGAGAGGGTCACATGGCGATAACGAAGGAAACATTCTTGATGTATGCCATCAAGCTGTATGCAACAGCGGAGGACGACGAAAACATCGAGCATCCAATTTGGATTGTTCCGGCTCCGTTCTGTTCGGCGCAGTTCATCAACGACCCGCGGTATTTGCGAGGTGAGGACACTCCGGCGGAAGACACCAGGCGGATGGCCAACGTCGAGTTTGTCGAGAACTACAGCAGCGGTTCGACGGGGAAGAAGCTCAAGGCGAAGGACCTAGAAAATCCGAAGATCATTGTAGTACGTGCAATCCGCGATATCCGTCCGGGGCAGGAGCTCTACGTTCATTATGGGACAGCGTTTAGAGCATGGAATTAGGGTCACGAAAGATGTTTTCATTTCGACTACAAATAAAGCTACGTTCCAGAGTTGAAGTATATCATATAATGCAGCATGTCCAGCCACCATTAGTCCAGGGTGAAACCTATTGAGCAGTACTCGCCTGTCAAAAACCAATCGTTCACACTCTAGGTGCACTTCGTCCGAGCAGTGAACCTGACTGCTTGGATGCTGTTATGCGTGCAGATGCAAAATACACGACCAAGTTGAAATGGACGCCCGGTGGATGTCCAGCTCAGTTGCATTGCTGTCCAGCCCAGAAATTCTACAATTCAGGGCAGAAAAAAATATTGCAAAAAACATCGATTTCAGCGGGTCGATTGTGCCGTACGGCACACCCCCATCTCAAAAACATGTTCACATGTGCATGTTTTTGAGAATAGCCCAAATTTTAATTCAAATCAGGACGTCTTCCGGACATAGGGGTGCTCGCGGCCTAGCTCGACAGCTGTAATTGTACCTCATTAAATACTGTTGATGACTGCCTACCGTATACAATCTGGGCTGTTGGCGTATTCTCCGGTACTTGACCTGACCTGAACGTTCATCGCAGACCGTTGTGGTTACCGACACTATACAGCAATCTTTTTTGTATCTCGTGCAACTCAATCGTTCCATCGCTTCCGGGAAAGCTTCATTATGCCGCCGCGTATTGCGAAGAAAGCTCCAAAGCCTCCGGGCCTCCAGAAAACCCGGTCAGCAGCTGCTGTATCGAGTGCCCGACAATCCCGTGCGAAGAAGCGGTCTGGGCCTACCGGCAGCATTGAACCGCGGTCCGGTAGTCGCAAGACGGACCGGCGCAGAACTGGGGATCCGCAGCGAGAAAGTGAGGAAGGAGGAACGGCGCGGAGAGAGATGGGGCTTGACCGAGGCAAGCGTGCTCGCAGGGACAGTGAACATCATGATGATGACATGATAGTGGCTCAAAACATGTTGGAATTGCGGCAGAGTGCTATGGCAAAGGTAGTTCCTCCCGGGTTGGCAGATGCGGAGGTGCTGCAGACGGAGTCCCAGCCGGGGGTTCGCGAGACACTGGAGGCTGTGACCCCCACTGCGCCAACTATGCCGAGTACATCAGCCCCAGCAGGTAATGCAGTCAGGGACCCGAGGATAGCGGCAAGGGATGTTGTTTCTGAGCAACGTTCACAGGATGCCAACTATCATCGGCGGTCAGGTGGTACTGAGGGGAGAGAGCAGCCGGAGTGCGGGCCTCGTCACAACAGACTGTCATTGGTGCCAAATATGCGCGTAACGCCCCCGCGACGTCAGGCTATTGCCGATGGAGGACATCATAATCCCGATAGCGTGCGAGATGGGGGGACGGTGAGGGCAGAGAGGTTGCATCCGCCGGAATCCATCGATTTAATGGCGAGTCGCATCAATGCGCAGAAGAAGAAGATCGCGGAGCTGGAAAAAAAAGTGTTTAGCCAGGACATAGCAAACAAGGCGCTCACCACGGAGATAGTTGCGTTGGAGGCTAAGGTGAAGACTCTGCAGGCGGAAAATGCCAGCCTTACTGCAATTGCGAGAACAGGTAGAATCAGTGATCACGGTGGCGGTAAGTCGAAAATACAGAAAGCCATTCCTGTGAAATACCTTGGAGTTCTTAGGGCGGTTGAGGAAAACCTGACAAAGTGGTGCAAGAACGAGACTATGGAGCTGGACCCTATAGCGGAACAAACGCAGAGACGTTGGACTGGACGTACCATCGAGGTAGAGCCGGTAGAAGGGGCACTTTGGAGCGAAAACGGTGTAGGATATATTGCTACCCCTCCGGGCTATATCATCAAGAATCTGCAGTGGTATACACCTTCGTACAGGGACGAGAGTGATCTGCTGAATGACTTGGTGCGACACGTACTGCGTCAAAGTCCGTGGTGTGATGTGTTTTCCGATGAGGAGCAGCGTGTGTGCTGTCAAGAGGCTGTGGCGGGGAGCAAGGAATTGAAAGTGAAGGTGACGCAGAAACTGTCCGACGTGATGAGTGCACGGAAGCGTAATGCGAGGGACAGATTGTTCGGTTCGCTGGGGTACACGAAATTAATGTCTAGATGCACGATGCTGACGACGCGAGCTGAGATGGACGAGCGAGAGGATCAAAAGCGCGAAGCGTCTGAGAAGCTTTTGAAACGGGAAAGCAACGGTGATTTGGATATGGGGAGGTGGCGAACGGCACCGTTCTCAGAGCTGCGATACAGCAAAGGCATGGTTCCTGACAGCTTCGAAATGGAAGTGAATGGTGATGCATGGTTTAACAACCGAGTAGCTGTGAATGTGCTGGACATCTTCAGGGGTTATTCGATACGACCAGAACAAGTAATGGACATAGAGACGAGCATACTAACGCTGGCGCGCCTGGATGCTTGGCTAGTGACTACTGTGGAGTGTTTGGATGAACCGAAGGGGAAAGGAGGTGCACGGCAGAAGGAGTTTACAAGGCGGTACAGTCAATATGTGGGGGTAGCTTTTCAGCAATTAGTTGGTATGGTGGTGTACTGCATGTCTTGTCTCCAAGGCTCGCAAGCAAGGGAAGAAACGGACGTTGTCGAGAGCGAACAGCGGACTAGTGCACAGTCACGGCATGTGTTTGCAAGCCGTACTGTGACGAGAGAGGCTGTTGAAGTGTGGCAAAGCGGAGAGGGGTCTGGAATTGTTCATGTCGTTGATGATGTAAACCGCTGCTCATCACTTGTTCTAGTGTCCGAGGATTGGATTCAATCGCATATTACGTCAAACCTCGGTGCTGTAATGGATTGTGTGATTGCGCAAGGACTAATTGGCGCAGAACTTTTCGTCGTTGACCCATATGCTGGACACCTGAGTGCAAACCTGAATGTCGAAATCAATGCCCCACAGTATGGGGGCATGGAGCGGCGCCATGCAGCCACTGCTGATAACGGTTTTGGCGTAATGGAGGATGGTTGAAATTAGTGCAGTAAATGTGACGTTGACTAGAAGGTTTATCATGTAGTACATTATCAATAGAGTGCTGCGATTTAGATTTATTCTTCTTCATTATCATCTGTGAACTGGTAATCAGTGTTGGTGTAGAAGCGGTTGAGATAGAAACGGTGGTCCGACCAGTGCATTTGTTTCGTAAATGGCTTGACTGGAAAGTTACTTCGTACGATGTGCACGGTGCCAGATATAGTAGATGCAGGAATGAGGTCAAACCAAGGACCACCTGCACTGTGGGATGCAGTGTCATTGCTGTCAACGGATCCGTTGTCCGGGTCCCATGTGGACCACTTTAAACAAATGCACCCAAGTGATTTTTCCACAGCGGTTTTTGGGGCAAAGCAGGTCATATACTGAACGAAAGCGAGTTCTACAGGTTGAAACAGGTTTGGAGACTGCAGGCGTACCAGTGCCAGGACGCGCCCTACCCATATGGTTCTGTAGTCATCGGCAGTTCCGGAGATGACGACAAAGGAGTACTGCGATCTCTTTGCGGGGCCGAATGATGAAGTTGCAAAGACGCGCTGCTGCTTGTGCCTCGACACGTTTGTGGGGCGAAGCATGCCACTGTGCGGGTCAAAGTCGTCGGCATCTGGGACGTACCCTCCCATGACGTAGGCGGACTTTACCACGGTGACGGAAATGTCCATGTCATGTATTGGAGGGCCTTCTGCCGTGGCGCGCAGTCTAGCGAGGGTGAGGAACGCTTGTGCAGCTGTGTCACCGAGTTGCTGGAATAGCGTTATGGTGCCAGACGGGAACGAGGAGTTGTGCAGAGGCAAAAGAGTGGCAGGATCGGGCTGTCCGTCGATATCTGCAACGAGGAGGGTTGCATCGGGCAGCAGGGAGGCAAAGTCGTGCAGTGCAACGGTGAATCCGTCGCGAACGAGTACTGCACCGTCTGTGGGCGATATCATGCGTGGTTTCCCAATGTGTTCGATGGGGTGTGACCAGTTGGAGTGGCCAAGGAGAATTCCATGTGGCGAATAGTCTCTTCCATGGCTGTGGAGCGCCTTCGAGAGGTTTTCCTATAACTCTGTTTGAACAGAAGATGCGAGTGTTCGTAGGGGCCTGCATCAATGTGTTCCAGGGCGCCATATCTCTGCAAGTCACCGGGAAGATGGTCTAGAAGATGGAACTTGAAAGTTTTGAGACCTGTGGTGTGGAATGGGCCGAGGGTGGAGAGCATTGATTGTTTGAAATAGGAAATGGAGTTCTGGAGGCTTTCTAGTTCGGCGGCAGTCCAGTGCTTGATGCGACCGCGTTTCATGACCCATGCGACGAGGTCAGAGTATTGCGTGCAGATGGAAGTGAGGGGGGCTGTATCTACTTCGTCACAGCATGTGTCAATGAATGCTGCGATGAAAGGGAACACCATGTCGACATGGTGATAGTCTTTGGCTGCGAGCATGCCGCGTATGCCGTCCTCCGTGAAGAGGCCGTTCAAATTGGTGCCCTTCTCACCCTTGGAGAAGTCGACATGAAGACCGGTGATGTAGTAGTCGCGTTCGATAGCGGACAGAATGCTGTTTGAGCCGGCGAGGATGGATTTTTTCACCTTCTTGAAGGTGCGAGGTGTCCCGGAATGGGAGGCAGTGGTGGTGGTGAGGTCTGGGGAGCTGAGGCGGTGGACAATGCACTGTTTGATGAGCTTTGAGATGCCGAGGTGGAGATTGTGCAGAGGCTCGAAGGAGAAAATGTTGTAGGGGTCTAGGGGACTGTTGGTGGGTAAAAGAGCGGTCGATTCGAGGACAGAGTGTTGTTCGAGGAGGGAGAGAGCTTCGAGCGGAGCAGTTGTATGCTCCTGAGCGCTCTCTTGGCGTGCAGAGCGTGTATCATCGAGGGAGCGGGGCTGGTGTGGCGCGCTGGATTCAAGTTGAGTGGCGGGGATGTAGCAGCGGTGGCAGGGATGTGTGGTGGTAGTGCTGTTGCGAGTGCATGACAGCTCTTTGGCCTCTGGAAAGTCGCAGCAATAATTGGCTAGGATGGGAAAGCATTGGCGGGCAGTTGCAGTGGAGTCTGTGCAGGGGAACCCGGAAGAGAACGCGGTGGATAGGGACGAAAACACTTTTTCGAGTGCTTTATGAAGAATATCAATTTTGCGAGCGCGACTAGCAGAACTAGAGGTTGTCGGCATTTCATCACCGAACAAGGCGTTGGACGAAGGGTTAACAATGTACGGAAGATACCCGACGATGGTGAGGCCGGTACGGATGCAGTGGCGACGGAGGGGGGCGGAGAAGTTGAGCAGTGTGACGTGTATGGGGTATGCGACGATTGCGGAGCTCTTGAGGCTTGTGCTGCTCTTGTCGGAGTACACTTGGAGGAGGCCGGCAAAGGAGGAAGGGTGGGATCAGTTTCCTCTGCCCATACGACCTGTGGATCTTCCGAGAGCTGCACGCGCTGTCTAGTAACCTGGTGCAGCGTTTTCGCGAATTCTGTGTGTAGGGGATGAGAAAATATTGCGGTGCCGTCTGGGGCGGTCTGTGGGGAGGGGTGGAAGAGAGTATTTTGGTCGTTAGCCAGTGCTAACTGCCTGCGGAGCATGTCGACTGGGTCGCGGAGGTACAGCTGTGCCGAGTACTTACCAGTTTTGTCTGGAATGATGTGGCTCTTGTAACCTTCGGTGCGGAAATGTGTTTCGACCATGGAAGCGGTAACGTGGCGACATTCTTCTACGGTGCGAACGGCGCTGTTGAACTTTTCTAGGGAGAATGCGGGGTCTTGTAGGATGGTGATGACTTCGCTCACGCGGCCAGCGCCGGCCTTGTACTCGAGGGTTGTGAGACTGGCGGCGAGGGATTGCACGAGGAGGTCTGCGCGGGAGGGGGTTGAGGTTGGTGGCAGTGCAGCGTCACAGGGTGAGTCGCTGGAGGAAGCACGACCAGATTCTGGGTCTGGGGAGCTGGGTTGCGGGGAATCATGGTCGCCGTTTCGAGCAGGCTCATGGGTGACGGCAGGGACACGAGCGTTGTTGAAATGTTGGGGAGAGGGGTTGAAACGGTAGCGACACGTTCGCTCATGCAGCGCGAGCGCATAAGCATCTACGCAGTAGTAGAAGCACCCTTCATACTTGCATTCCATGTCGAGTTTTGACGCAAAAGGGAGGATTGCGAGCTGAACAGGGGAGACTGTGCCGTCCAGATGCGACCAATTTTATTTTTGTGGTGCTTTCGAGACTTGGAATGTAACGTGTTCGTTCGTAGTTTTGTGGGTAGTAGTTTTGTGCTCACTCCAGCTGACATCCCAACGGTGGAATTTAACCGAGAGTTCAATCATTTCCAACTGTTACATCACATTGCGTGCTGGCAACGTGTGCATGGAAGGACGAACGACTGCCTGGGACATGAATTTTCAATTAATTCATTTGTAATAATAAACTTTTTTTTTCCGAACTTCGTGGAATCTGAATGTGCTTTACAGCGGATATGCCACGGATCATGTAAGGAAAGCAAATGGATTCTCATATATATGATTATATGTTTATATTCGTTGTTCTCGATCCGGATCTCATTGTTCGGGGAATCAGAGACCATGGCTTGGGCCATACTCAATCTCACTGCCGGCGATGATTTCGAGTATGCACAGCAAGACTTAAGCGGACGCTGAAAGCTGTCCGGTCGACGCCGCAGGCTCCACTCCGCCCTCATCACCGACTGAGATTCTTTGACCGCCTTTGCTTTGTTTAGTGTAGAGGATGGACGAAGGTACGTGCGCGAATCTTGAGGGTATGCATTGAGGGAAGCGTGGGTTTTGAGTCTGACTATTTCCGTTGATGCGATATTTTTCTTGGAAGCCTGTTGACTGATGGTGTGTATTGAGCGGAGGATGGAAGAGAGGTACGTGAAGGTTTGAAAGTATGCTGTGAGGGAAGGTTGGTTTTGAGTCTGACTGTGTGGTTGATTCCGATGTTGTATAGATGATGCAGGAATGTTGATGACGGAAGGTAAGTTTCATTGAGTGCCAAGATGTGCTTTGCGAAGATATGGACTGCTGACTATGATTATTGTTAATTGCAAGGTTTTTGGATCATGGTTTGTATTGTGTGTAGGATGGATGAGAGGTACATTTGCGAGTTCTCAGGGTATGTAGCGAGGGAAACGTTGGTTTTCAATCTGACTGTTGCGATTGAATCCGATGTTGCGTAGGTGATGGAGGAATAGTGATGACGGAAGGTAAGTCACATTGGGCGCCCAGACCGGTTGTGCGAAGATGCGGAATGCTGACTACTTTTCTTGGCTACACGATTACATGACTTATGGTTTTTATTGTGTGCAGGATGGAACAGGTAAGGTAAGTGTGCGAGTTTTGAAAGCAGCGAGGGAATGTTGGTTTTGAGTCTGACTATTTCCATTGATGCGATATTTTTCATTGGAAGCCTATTGAGTCATGGTGTATTGTGTGGAGCGAAGGTAAGTGTGCGAGTTTTGAAAGTAAGCAGCGAGGGAAGGTGGTTTCGAGTCTGACTATTTCCGTTGATGCGATATTTTTCATTGGAAGCCTATTGAGTCATGGTGTGTATTGTGTGGAGCGAAGGTAAGTGTGCGAGTTTTGAAAGTATGCTGTGAGGGAGGGTTGGTTTTGAGTCTGACTGTTGTGGTTGATTCCGATGTTGTGTAGATGATGCAGGAATGTTGATGACAGAAGGTAAGTTTCACTGAGCACCAAGACTTGTTTTCGGAAGATATGGACTGCTGACTTTGATTATTCATTGCAAGGTTTTTGGATCATGGTTTGTATTGTGTGTAGGATGGATGATTCACTCATCCTCTCGGAGAGGTAAGTAAGGGAGTTTCTAGGATATCTGTCGTGGTAAGCGTTGCTTTTGAATCTGACTGTTGGGGTTGATGTTTTGTATGTGATCCAGGAGTGGTGAAGCAGGAACGGCAGGACTGAAGGAGAGTGAAGAAGGGATCTAGGAAGATGGGGAATGAAGCTGTGAGGTGTTTCTGGTATGTGTATATTTTCGGGCATACGATAGAAGTGAGAGTGGGTTTCAAGTGGTGTAAGATTTTGCCGACCATGTTCGTGTTTGATGTCTTGATGATGTAATGGGCTGGGGTGGTGTCGAGGAAAGCGGGGATGGAATTGGGAAGGAGCGGATTTTTGTAATCTAGGTCGTGAGGGTTCTTGCAGTATGTGCGGATGGTGGTGCATAGCGTTCGGATGGTAGGGAGAACGCGATAGTGAGGGAGATGGGTGATCGACGATATGCTGACAAGTATTTTGTATTCTGGCTGGATACATATTACGTATTCTGGCTGGATACGTATTTACTATTCTAACCGGGTATTTATTTCCTATTCTGACCAGATATGTATTCCCTATTCTAGAGAGACGTATTGTATACGAGCAGTTTCCTAAATGAGAGAATAAAATACGGTGCGATATGGGCCCTGAATTTACCATCCGCTGTAATTTCTTCCCTCCCGGTTTTCGCTGATATATTGTATACTGGATGTCGGGTCCTAGTATTCCGCCAAACGTACTAGAGAAAGTGGACGTCCGCATCCAAAAAATTTTTATTTTTTTTGGACGCGGACGTTCATTTGTCTAGTAAATCTCGGGGCCGACTAGGACCCGTACTAGAGAGACTGGACGTCCGCGTCCACTTCCGAAAACACAGACGACCCCCAACCTTCACCCGGCATACCCGGAAGACCATTCGTGGTATACTCGCCATTGGCGGTTGACGCAAAATTCGCTTGCTCTACCACGCTACCGAAACTCGGGACACCTGTAGGGTGGTTTTGCCGCTTTGCGGATTTTCTACCTACTACATTGGTCTCTCGACCTAGAATCTTACCGACATCTTAGCCGACCGGCGACACACCGAAACCACTCAAGAAGAGTAAACTTGTCGTGAGACGTGAGCTCATTGAGCAAGAGTAGAAGTGATGCCATCGGACAAGTCTCCGGAACATTCTGACTCCGAGTCAGGCCCTATCGGGGGAGGTTCAAACGAAGAATTCGTCACTGAGGAAGGAGTCTTCCGACTTATGCATGAACATGCAGACAAGATTCTCAATGATAAATTGAAAGAGATGCGCGACGAGATCAGCCAAGCTGTTGAGGACACCCTCGATGATAGACACGGCGATCTCGTCTCAACTCTCGTGGATAACACGATTGATTTGCTTGCACCCAAGCTGAAAGCCATTTGCCACGAAGTGGTAGATGAGAAAGAAGTAGAAGTCTTCTCGGGGACGTGGAAGTCTATCCGTGTGGATTTTCTACAACGGGTTATCCGGCTTGAGAAGAAGGTCACCGACCTACAAAGGAGAAGCTACGCTAGTTCTTCTTCCGATCATAGGCACCAAGGGCTGTGGAATCAACAAGACGGCACTGCCGAGAACAGCGTAGCTGTGGAAGCCGAGAAGCTCAACAAGGTCGTTGACGTCACCAGACGTTTGTCGGTTCGAGTGGACTTACTCAGCGAGTCTCTCGCCCGTCCGGTACCAAGTCGAAATCCCAACGTGGGTGACCCAGTCTTTGGGTTTGGAGATACACCTTCGAATCCATTCGAAACAGAAGAAGGACCCCTGGAACCAGGCTTAACTCCTTTAAGAGCCCGCGAACCCTGTTCGATCGTGTGGTATCTTACCGGTATTACCGGTTACAAGACAAGTCTTCATCGACAGAAGCTCCGAACGGAAAGAGTAGAAGTCTCTACAAGATAACGGAAAAGATCCGGAACTTCAATGCGTCCTTGACGCCGTTCGATGGAACGCAACCCATCGATATACTTCGATTCCTTGCGGAGTACCAAGATGCTTATGACTCCTGCGGAGTATCAGAAGGAATAGCAACAAAGTTGCTACGTTTTTTCCTTGAAGGAGATGCGCAACGATTCATCGCGTCCGAATCTCGGAAAAGGAAGTTGCTAAATCAACTGCACCAGCAGATAACTTGGCCACAGGCCGTCCATGCTTTACTTTATCGTTATGCAACGGATAAAGTTTTGGCTGACGCCTACGACGCGGTCACGCGTATTAAACAAGAACCTCACGAAGATGAGGCAGAATACGCCGATAGACTGCAAGAGGCCGCACTGTTGTGTGCTAATGTTTTCTCTGAGAGAGACTTGGTAAACTATTACCTCAAAGGGCTACGCCCGGGGGTAAAAGACACCGTTAAGGTGACTGTTGGCCGAGACGGCGAAGACTTCCTTGCGGTACGCAATTTGGCTAAAGGACTCGGAGATTCCTAAGAGCCACCACAGCCGACACGGCTAAGCCCAAGATGTACCCTAGTAGGGAGCTTGCCGAAAGGAAACGCAAAGCGTTATTAGCTACCATGGCTAATGAAGACCTCGGAATGAGGAGAAATGTCTACGTCGCAGACGTTACAACCACTGACCGTGGGACCGAACGCGGAGACACCGCCGATGGAAGTACCGCCCCTCACAGAGGAACATGTGAGTCTTGCCGAGTCCATGATCCCGAAGGGAGCGGTCAATTGGCGCTGCTCCGGATGCCGGCAACCCGGTCACGTGCTGTACACATGCCCGTACCTCTCCCGTTCCGTGGGAATGTATTTCGCTTTCGCGAACTATGCATACCAGCAAGAGCCGGAACAAGTCATGCGCCGACAGCAACGGCAATTCGACAAGTTCAAGAAGAAGCAGGTCCCTGCTAAAACAGTTCTCCAACGGCAGAAACCGTTTCCGCGAATGGTCGCGTTTGCCGAGGACGACAACGTCGTTGAACAAACAAATCTGGCTTCCGGATTGCAACGGAGTATTGGTCCTTCTCGTTCGGAAGAAACCGCAGTTGATGCTCTAGCATCTTCAGATGAAACGTCCGACACTTCGTCGGAAAACTAACCGGGGGGAGTGAGGTGTCGCGCTCCCGCCAGGAGGTGGAACAGCTTCGCTGTAGGGTGGACATCTCACCATCCACATCTCCACAGGGTGGAACGAAGAAACCAATCGGTTGAACCGTCCTACCCAGACACCAACGGGGATACCCCTTATCCCCTCCCTTCTCAGCCAAAGGCTGCATGTCTTTTGAAGGCAGCCCACTACGTGGTTTTAGGGTCGATCGGAATTTCCGAGACACTTCTAACGCCTATGCGTATGGTTATGGACACCGGTTCCGGTCCTTCGGTCGTCCAGGAATCAACCTTACCTAAGGGATGGAAGGCCTATGCCGCGCAGACCGGGAATATCCCTCAACTGGCAGACGCCAATGGTAATCCTCTCAGGATAACGGGAAGAATCAAGCTGCTAATACAGCTAGGCCGAAAGCTTCTGGACGCAGAATTCTTTGTAGCCCCTAAGCTGGCAGTACCAGTTATCCTGGGAACAGGTATCATGAACTCGCATGTAGAGGCAATTCGATGCCGCGCTCAGCGCATTGATGTGCATGATGGTGGCTCGATAGCCATACTGCTTATGCAGAATGTGAGTAAAATGAACAACTCTCCTTCTTCTTGCTATGTACATGAGCCAAGCCCTTCGCAGGGTACTGATTTGGACCACCAGTCCAACCGGATCCGGCTAGCAAGAGAAATCACCCTTCCCCCATGAGTCAAGTAACCGCATCGGTTGTCTGTGCTGGGGGCGGACTAAGCCTCCTCGAGGCGAAGGAAAAACTTTTCCACCGACAGCGGATCTCAATGCCGAACGGCATTGCCGAAATCATTCCTCGAACAGTCTTCACTGTTATTCTAACGAATTTTGGGTCAGCAGAGAGATACCTCCCGAAGGGGACGGTTGTTGGTATTGCTCGTCGAGCACCCGGCACAGCCGATCGAAAGCTCCCCAGTGAGTTATCCTCTTCCGGTACAGAACCGTATCATCAGTCTGACCAACCCGGTGACGGGAACCAAGGAGAAAGAGAATCCGCAATGGCGGGAGGATGTATCCTTGGAACACCTTCAGCAACCGCAGTTGAAGGAGAAAATTATAGCGATGCTATCGCAGCATGAGTCCATGTGGGACGGGTCTCTTGGAGACATTAAAGCAACCGAGCATCGGATCGATGTAATCGAAGGAAGTCGACCTCGTCGACAGCAACCATACCGGATGGGACCCTTGAGAAGGGAGCTAGCAAGTAAGGAGATCATCTCCATGCTAGAGAAAGGGTCATCGAACCCTCGAATTCTGAGTGGGCTAGCCCAGTTGTCTTGGTACCCAAGAAGGATGGTAAGCTACGCTTTTGCGTTGACTACCGCCGTCTCAACGACATCACAATATCGGACGCTTATCCGTTGCCTCGTATGGACGATTGTATAGACTCCTTAGGAGATGCACGCGTGTTCACCACGCTCGACTGTAACTCGGGCTATTGGCAGATTCCCGTTGCCTCCGAGGATCGGGATAAGACGGCCTTTACGTCGCACCTTGGAACATATCGATTTAAACGATTGCCCTTCGGGCTGAAGAATGCGCCCGCCACGTTCCAACGTGCTATCGATATTATCTTAAGCAGCGTACGCTGGCAAACTTGTCTCATCTATCTTGACGACGTCATCGTCTTCTCACGGAGTGAGGAAGAACACCTTCATCAGGTGGATCAGGTACTCACACTGTTGAGGAAGGCAGGGGTAACCCTAAAACTGGCCAAGTGCCACTTCTTCGAAGCGAAGGTAGATTACCTTGGACATGTGGTTATGCCAGGTAAGCTGGCGGTCGCCCAAACGGCAACGGACGCTATTGCGAAAGCAACTTTTCCGACCACACCTACGCAAATGCGTTCTTTCCTCGGGAGCTGCGGGTCTTCCGCCGTTTCGTGAAGGGGTACGCGGATATCTCCCACCCCCTCAACGCGATGTTGACTAAGGAAAACCTACCGAGCTTCGGTTCAATGCCTCCAACAGAGGAACAACGCCACGCGTTTGAACAACTCAAGGAATCCTTGGTGCAACCACCAATATTGGCTCTGCCAAGAGTGGGTAAACCCTACATCGTAGACACGGACGCTTCTGCGTATCAGATAGGGTGTGCGCTGTTGCAACAGCAGGATGACGACGACTATCGTCCTGTAGGATACTGGTCGCGGACCTTAACCAAACCCGAACGGGGATATTCTCCGACAGAGCGCGAGTGTCTCGCTGTAGTATGGGCAGTCACTACCCTCAGACCATACCTTGAGCAAACAAAGTTTGTGGTACGATCCGATCATAACGCGTTGCGTTGGTTGATGAACATCACCGACCCATCCGGGCGCCTTTGCCGTTGGCGACTCCGCCTTTCAGAGTTTGACTACACCATAGTCTATCGCCCCGGTAGGGTTCACCAGTACCGGACGCGTTATCGCGTGTTGAAACAGAAGGGTTAGACCCACATCCAGTGGATGACGAATTCCCACGCTCTTCGCGTATGACCTTACCCAGGAAGTACCTGTTACGGAAGAGATGAACCCTTGGTTCTTTGATGTGCTTATCGCGCGCGATTCCACTGACAAGTCCCTAACGGGAATAAACCCATCTGTCCTAACGACACACCCTCAGATAGAGGGTTCCGAACCGATAACACTCAACGAGTGGATTGAGGAGCAACGCTCTGATGACTTTTGTCAACAAGTATTGACAAGTCAGAAGTCTGACACTGTCTTCTTCGAAGATGACCAAGGTGTCTTGCGACGTAAATCCAATCTGTACAATTCCCACCAAGTGGTGGTACCAAGAACACTCAGGCCCCGCTGTTGAAGATGTGTCATCACGACGTACTCGCGGGTCACCCCGGACAAAACCGTATGTATGAGACCATGCGTCTCTCGTACTATTGGCCTGCCATGGCCGCGGATATCACCGCTACGGTTGAACGTTGTCAGGCTTGCGCCAAGAACCGCCTCAAGTTGCGTAGACACGCAAACACATTGAAACTATTCCCAGCTTCAGCACCGCTGGAAGAAGTCTCTATAGACTTATTAGGCCCGTTGCCTAAAACAAAGAAGGGTAACCTTCACCTTTTAGTAATTACCTGTCGCTTCACGAAGCTTACACAGGTTGTACCATTACGCAGTATCACTGCTTACCATGTGGCTGTCGCCTTTTGCACCCACTGGGTTTTCAAGTACGGTCCCCCTAGGACGTTGCTCTCCGATAATGGACCTCAGTTTGCTTCCAAACTTTTTCAGGCTGTTTGCCTGCAACTTGGAACAAAGAACTTGTTCACAACAACCTACCACCCTCAGACCAACGGTCAGGTAGAACGGTATAACCGTACGTTGTTGAACATGTTACGCAACTACGTAAATGAGAACCAGAATGACTGGGATGTATACGCACCAGCGTTGACTTACGCGTATAATACGCACGTGCATCGCACGACAGGGACGACACCCTTTGACCTTATCCTAAGTCGACCCCCACCACCTTACTCCCTTCATCACTCGACGAGATCACGGCAAAAACCGGACGCTTTCTTGAAACAGGATTTCCTGCAACGGATTGCTCACGCGATTGAGAAGTCCGGTCAACGGCTCCAAGCCACGCAAGCGCGTTATAAACGGGACTTTGACCGAAGGATCCGGAAGACCAAACGACTCCTTCAGGAGGGTGATTACGTCTACCTTGACAACCCCGAAGTACGGGAACGAAACAAGTTGACGCCACTGGCGCAAGGACCTTTTAAGGTTGCTAAAGCCGGTAGGCGTACCGTCCATATTGAACGTGATGGACTTGTCGAACAAGTTAGCCACGACCGCGTGACGTATGCGCCACAACCTGAACAGGAAATACCGCACTCACGGTTAACTTCTAACGGAGCACCCGTACCTGCGGCAAAACCGACGATCAAGCCGCCAACACGGTGCCGACTATGGCGGAAGAACGACTACGTCGCGAGACATCAGGTCCGCAGCGAGTACCTCTCTCACTCCGGACAACCCCCAGGTCACCCTGTAACCAAGCCTTTGTCATCCCGCCCCGCGGTTGAAGGTAATTCCGTAACTAACACACCGAGTATCGGTCCGAGACGAACCATTCTTTGAGGAGGGGGCCCAGGCTGACATACGTCGTAATACAATGCTGCTTCACAGCCAATGCCCACTCAAATTGACCTCGCCGAGGATGAAACTCTTGACACAATGCAGGAACCTGCTTCCCAAGACGCCAACAAGACGTTCTCCCCGGCTTCGCCGATCAACCCATAAGGCACCAACCGGAACAAGTCCGAGAAGAATAGTCCGCTCTCGTCGACAAACAAGAATAAGCGGACCACACGGCATTGGAAATATCCCAAGAAACAGCCACTTCGGCTGAGCCGATAACCCTGCGGGTGACACGGCCAACACCGGAAGCAGACGACCTCGTCGAGCCAAGGGTTATACCCGAACCGGGAACTGTCCTTCCCACAACCTGGGACCCTGAGGAACAGGAATTCGCCATAGACGACTTGATCGATTATGTCGTCGACGACGATCAGGA
>JALQPE010002828.1:0-44940 GCA_030407315.1 Asparagopsis taxiformis
AACCCGGACCTGTACACCTGGCCGGAGTCCGACCGCTGGGGGGCGCTGGAAATATACTTGTCAAGCGGAAATCCGGACAAGCTGCCAGCGTACTTTGACACCCTCGACGAAGACGTTATGGCTGTCCTCCGCCCGGCACCACAAGCCGCGGACGCAGAAAAGGTCCCCAAGCCGGTTGATGACACTCCCACTCGTCGCAACACAGGAGGGAGAGGTTTGGTTCCGTCGACAAGACACACAACCAGGCTTCAACTTGGACCTGGGAGGACCAGTCTTACTGCCCAAGGGCCGTCTCCCCCGTCACCGTCACCCCATGCGACAGAAGAGCAGGAAAGTGAAGGGCAGGCTCTCGCAAAGGACTTTCTTTCGAAAATGAGTCAGTATTGCCGGGTGTACGACGTCCCTTTCGAAGATTTGGTCAGTGCCGACGAGAGCCGAGAACACGTGCCCATCACGGGCAACGTTCAGCTCATTCTGACAGATCCGCCCTACAATGTTCGTCGTAAGAGGAACGATTCCAACTCTTCGTACGACAGGCTAACTGCAGAAGATATGCAGGCTAGCATCGAAGTGTTTGACGAGCTGTTGCGCCCCGGTGGCCACGGCATCGTGTTCTGCTCCGTTTTGCAGTTCTACGAATGGTTCCATTACTTGGAAACGTACAAAGGACCGCAGTCAGAAGGCCCAACCGATGCTGCTGCCAGTGATGACGGGTCGGATGAAGAAGAGGTTACGTCCATGAATTCGGACTCCGAAGCATCGCAGCACAGTGGCGAAGAAAGTGCGGATGAGGAGGAGGACGAGGACGAGGAGGAGGAGGACGTCGTTCGGAATTCAGTTTTCTTCGTTGACGAGGTACCTCTGTTGTTTGTCCGACTACCTGGGCACCTCTATCAAATGCCGGGGCGGAAGAGGTACCAACGCATGAACATGGCAGAGGTCGCTATCCACTTCTGGAAGCGAGGTGTTCCGTTCAAGACTGGAAGCGAGATGGTGGCCTATAGGAACCACGGATACATGGACGGCACGTACCCGGCGTGGTGCAACGTCACCATCAATATGCCCGCCATCGATTCGAATGAGATGGTGTGGCGAACAAGGAGCACAACCGGTGCTACGGTCAGAGTTCGTGCAGAGCAGAAGAGCGTCGCTCTCATGATGGAGTTGATCAGCCAGCATTCACAGCCTGGTGATATTGTTGTCGATCCATTCTCTGGCACTTTCGCAACGGGAAAAGCAGCTATGAGCTTGCCTGAGCACCGTGTTTTCGTCGGCAGTGACATGGACAAATTGTGTGTGGCACGATCGCTTCCAAAGCTGTGTGCAGTCATGTCACGTGTAATTCTTTCAAACAACACTGACATGAGGGTCACGACAGAAGCGAAACAGAGTGCTGAGAAGTTCTTGGCGTCCCCCTCTGTCACGATGCGTACGCAGAGGGAACGCAGGATCATCGAACCCCCACCTGGCCTTCCCCTGTACCAGAGGTTCCCGAAATATATTCGGCAGTACCTCTGGCAGCTGTGCCCAGAGTCGATTGCGTCGCACGAGCACATGGAAAAACCGGTACATTATTGGCCACCTTCCCTGCGCCGCTGGTTGCAAACTGAAAACCCTCGCGTGATGCGGGCACACGATTGTGTTGCGAAAAAATTGAGCGTTCGACCATCGCTGATTAAGCATCCAAATGCAGGAAGAGGGCTCTTCGCTGAACAGACATTTAATGTTGGCGACGAAGTATGTGCATACTACGGAACTGTTGTGTACTCTGATATGAGCAAGGAGTCGATGAGGTTCGCGTACGGAGAGGGTCACATGGCGATAACGAAGGAAACATTCTTGATGTATGCCATCAAGCTGTATGCAACTCAAGCTGTATGCAACAGCGGAGGACGACGAAAACATCGAGCATCCAATTTGGATTGTTCCGGCTCCGTTCTGTTCGGCGCAGTTCATCAACGACCCGCGGTATTTGCGAGGTGAGGACACTCCGGCGGAAGACACCAGGCGGATGGCCAACGTCGAGTTTGTCGAGAACTACAGCAGCGGTTCGACGGGGAAGAAGCTCAAGGCGAAGGAGCTAGAAAATCCGAAGATCATCGTAGTACGTGCAATCCGCGATATCCGTCCAGGGCAGGAGCTCTACGTTCATTATGGGACAGCGTTTAGAGCATGGAATTAGGGTCACGAAAGATGTTTTCATTTCGACTACAAATAAAGCTACGTTCCAGAGTTGAAGTATATCATATAATGCAGCATGTCCAGCCACCATTAGTCCAGGGTGAAACCTATTCAGCAGTACTCGCCTGTCAAAAACCAATCGTTCACACTCTAGGTGCACTTCGTCCGAGCAGTGAACCTGACTGCTTGGTTGCTGTTATGCGTGCAGATGCAAAATACAAGACCAAGTTGAAATGGACGCCCGGTGGATGTCCAGCTCAGTTGCATTGCTGTCCGGCCCAGAAATTCTACAATTCAGGGCAGAAAAAAATATTGCAAAAAACATCGATTTCAGCGGGTCGATTGTGCCGTACGGCACACCCCCATCTCAAAAACATGTTCACATGTGCATGTTTTTGAGAATAGCCCAAATTTTAATTCAAATCAGGACGTCTTCCGGACATAGGGGTGCTCGCGGCCTAGCTCGACAGCTGTAATTGTACCTCATTAAATACTGTTGATGACTGCCTACCGTATACAATCTGGGCTGTTGGCGTATTATCCGGTACTTGACCTGACCTGAACGTTCATCGCAGACCGTTGTGGTTACCGACACTATACAGCAATCTTTTTTGTATCTCGTGCAACTCAATCGTTCCATCGCTTCCGGGAAAGCTTCATTATGCCGCCGCGTATTGCGAAGAAAGCTCCAAAGCCTCCGGGCCTCCAGAAAACCCGGTCAGCAGCTGCTGTATCGAGTGCCCGACAATCCCGTGCGAAGAAGCGGTCTGGGCCTACCGGCAGCATTGAACCGCGGTCCGGTAGTCGCAAGACGGACCGGCGCAGAACTGGGGATCCGCAGCGAGAAAGTGAGGAAGGAGGAACGGCGCGGAGAGAGATGGGGCTTGACCGAGGCAAGCGTGCTCGCAGGGACAGTGAACATCATGATGATGACATGATAGTGGCTCAAAACATGTTGGAATTGCGGCAGAGTGCTATGGCAAAGGTAGTTCCTCCCGGGTTGGCAGATGCGGAGGTGCTGCAGACGGAGTCCCAGCCGGGGGTTCGCGAGACACTGGAGGCTGTGACCCCCACTGCGCCAACTATGCCGAGTACATCAGCCCCAGCAGGTAATGCAGTCAGGGACCCGAGGATAGCGGCAAGGGATGTTGTTTCTGAGCAACGTTCACAGGATGCCAACTATCATCGGCGGTCAGGTGGTACTGAGGGGAGAGAGCAGCCGGAGTGCGGGCCTCGTCACAACAGACTGTCATTGGTGCCAAATATGCGCGTAACGCCCCCGCGACGTCAGGCTATTGCCGATGGAGGACATCATAATCCCGATAGCGTGCGAGATGGGGGGACGGTGAGGGCAGAGAGGTTGCATCCGCCGGAATCCATCGATTTAATGGCGAGTCGCATCAATGCGCAGAAGAAGAAGATCGCGGAGCTGGAAAAAAAGTGTTTAGCCAGGACATAGCAAACAAGGCGCTCACCACGGAGATAGTTGCGTTGGAGGCTAAGGTGAAGACTCTGCAGGCGGAAAATGCCAGCCTTACTGCAATTGCGAGAACAGGTAGAATCAGTGATCACGGTGGCGGTAAGTCGAAAATACAGAAAGCCATTCCTGTGAAATACCTTGGAGTTCTTAGGGCGGTTGAGGAAAACCTGACAAAGTGGTGCAAGAACGAGACTATGGAGCTGGACCCTATAGCGGAACAAACGCAGAGACGTTGGACTGGACGTACCATCGAGGTAGAGCCGGTAGAAGGGGCACTTTGGAGCGAAAACGGTGTAGGATATATTGCTACCCCTCCGGGCTATATCATCAAGAATCTGCAGTGGTATACACCTTCGTACAGGGACGAGAGTGATCTGCTGAATGACTTGGTGCGACACGTACTGCGTCAAAGTCCGTGGTGTGATGTGTTTTCCGATGAGGAGCAGCGTGTGTGCTGTCAAGAGGCTGTGGCGGGGAGCAAGGAATTGAAAGTGAAGGTGACGCAGAAACTGTCCGACGTGATGAGTGCACGGAAGCGTAATGCGAGGGACAGATTGTTCGGTTCGCTGGGGTACACGAAATTAATGTCTAGATGCACGATGCTGACGACGCGAGCTGAGATGGACGAGCGAGAGGACAAAAGCGCGAAGCGTCTGAGAAGCTTTTGAAACGGGAAAGCAACGGTGATTTGGATATGGGGAGGTGGCGAACGGCACCGTTCTCAGAGCTGCGATACAGCAAAGGCTTGGTTCCTGACAGCTTCGAAATGGAAGTGAATGGTGATGCATGGTTTAACAACCGAGTAGCTGTGAATGTGCTGGACATCTTCAGGGGTATTCGATACGACCAGAACAAGTAATGGACATAGAGACGAGCATACTAACGCTGGCGCGCCTGGATGCTTGGCTAGTGACTACTGTGGAGTGTTTGGATGAACCGAAGGGGAAAGGAGGTGCACGGCAGAAGGAGTTTACAAGGCGGTACAGTCAATATGTGGGGGTAGCTTTTCAGCAATTAGTTGGTATGGTGGTGTACTGCATGTCTTGTCTCCAAGGCTCGCAAGCAAGGGAAGAAACGGACGTTGTCGAGAGCGAACAGCGGACTAGTGCACAGTCACGGCATGTGTTTGCAAGCCGTACTGTGACGAGAGAGGCTGTTGAAGTGTGGCAAAGCGGAGAGGGGTCTGGAATTGTTCATGTCGTTGATGATGTAAACCGCTGCTCATCACTTGTTCTAGTGTCCGAGGATTGGATTCAATCGCATATTACGTCAAACCTCGGTGCTGTAATGGATTGTGTGATTGCGCAAGGACTAATTGGCGCAGAACTTTTCGTCGTTGACCCATATGCTGGACACCTGAGTGCAAACCTGAATGTCGAAATCAATGCCCCACAGTATGGGGGCATGGAGCGGCGCCATGCAGCCACTGCTGATAACGGTTTTGGCGTAATGGAGGATGGTTGAAATTAGTGCAGTAAATGTGACGTTGACTAGAAGGTTTATCATGTAGTACATTATCAATAGAGTGCTGCGATTTAGATTTATTCTTCTTCATTATCATCTGTGAACTGGTAATCAGTGTTGGTGTAGAAGCGGTTGAGATAGAAACGGTGGTCCGACCAGTGCATTTGTTTCGTAAATGGCTTGACTGGAAAGTTACTTCGTACGATGTGCACGGTGCCAGATATAGTAGATGCAGGAATGAGGTCAAACCAAGGACCACCTGCACTGTGGGATGCAGTGTCATTGCTGTCAACGGATCCGTTGTCCGGGTCCCATGTGGACCACTTTAAACAAATGCACCCAAGTGATTTTTCCACAGCGGTTTTTGGGGCAAAGCAGGTCATATACTGAACGAAAGCGAGTTCTACAGGTTGAAACAGGTTTGGAGACTGCAGGCGTACCAGTGCCAGGACGCGCCCTACCCATATGGTTCTGTAGTCATCGGCAGTTCCGGAGATGACGACAAAGGAGTACTGCGATCTCTTTGCGGGGCCGAACGATGAAGTTGCAAAGACGCGCTGCTGCTTGTGCCTCGACACGTTTGTGGGGCGAAGCATGCCACTGTGCGGGTCAAAGTCGTCGGCATCTGGGACGTACCCTCCCATGACGTAGGCGGACTTTACCACGGTGACGGAAATGTCCATGTCATGTATTGGAGGGCCTTCTGCCGTGGCGCGCAGTCTAGCGAGGGTGAGGAACGCTTGTGCAGCTGTGTCACCGAGTTGCTGGAATAGCGTTATGGTGCCAGACGGGAACGAGGAGTTGTGCAGCGGCAAAAGAGTGGCAGGATCGGGCTGTCCGTCGATATCTGCAACGAGGAGGGTTGCATCGGGCAGCAGGGAGGCAAAGTCGTGCAGTGCAACGGTGAATCCGTCGCGAACGAGTACTGCACCGTCTGTGGGCGATATCATGCGTGGGTTTCCCAATGTGTTTGATGGGGTGTGACCAGTTGGAGTGGCCAAGGAGAATTCCATGTGGCGAATAGTCTCTTCCATGGCTGTGGAGCGCCTTCGAGAGGTTTTCCTATAACTCTGTTTGAACAGAAGATGCGAGTGTTCGTAGGGGCCTGCATCAATGTGTTCCAGGGCGCCATATCTCTGCAAGTCACCGGGAAGATGGTCTAGAAGATGGAACTTGAAAGTTTTGAGACCTGTGGTGTGGAATGGGCCGAGGGTGGAGAGCATTGATTGTTTGAAATAGGAAATGGAGTTCTGGAGGCTTTCTAGTTCGGCGGCAGTCCAGTGCTTGATGCGACCGCGTTTCATGACCCATGCGACGAGGTCAGAGTATTGCGTGCAGATGGAAGTGAGGGGGGCTGTATCTACTTCGTCACAGCATGTGTCAATGAATGCTGCGATGAAAGGGAACACCATGTCGACATGGTGATAGTCTTTGGCTGCGAGCATGCCGCGTATGCCGTCCTCCGTGAAGAGGCCGTTCAAATTGGTGCCCTTCTCACCCTTGGAGAAGTCGACATGAAGACCGGTGATGTAGTAGTCGCGTTCGATAGCGGACAGAATGCTGTTTGAGCCGGCGAGGATGGATTTTTTCACCTTCTTGAAGGTGCGAGGTGTCCCGGAATGGGAGGCAGTGGTGGTGAGGTCTGGGGAGCTGAGGCGGTGGACAATGCACTGTTTGATGAGCTTTGAGATGCCGAGGTGGAGATTGTGCAGAGGCTCGAAGGAGAAAATGTTGTAGGGGTCTAGGGGACTGTTGGTGGGTAAAAGAGCGGTCGATTCGAGGACAGAGTGTTGTTCGAGGAGGGAGAGAGCTTCGAGCGGAGCAGTTGTATGCTCCTGAGCGCTCTCTTGGCGTGCAGAGCGTGTATCATCGAGGGAGCGGGGCTGGTGTGGCGCGCTGGATTCAAGTTGAGTGGCGGGGATGTAGCAGCGGTGGCAGGGATGTGTGGTGGTAGTGCTGTTGCGAGTGCATGACAGCTCTTTGGCCTCTGGAAAGTCGCAGCAATAATTGGCTAGGATGGGAAAGCATTGGCGGGCAGTTGCAGTGGAGTCTGTGCAGGGGAACCCGGAAGAGAACGCGGTGGATAGGGACGAAAACACTTTTTCGAGTGCTTTATGAAGAATATCAATTTTGCGAGCGCGACTAGCAGAACTAGAGGTTGTCGGCATTTCATCACCGAACAAGGCGTTGGACGAAGGGTTAACAATGTACGGAAGATACCCGACGATGGTGAGGCCGGTACGGATGCAGTGGCGACGGAGGGGGGCGGAGAAGTTGAGCAGTGTGACGTGTATGGGGTATGCGACGATTGCGGAGCTCTTGAGGCTTGTGCTGCTCTTGTCGGAGTACACTTGGAGGAGGCCGGCAAAGGAGGAAGGTGTGGGATCATTTTCCTCTGCCCATACGACCTGTGGATCTTCCGAGAGCTGCACGCGCTGTCTAGTAACCTGGTGCAGCGTTTTCGCGAATTCTGTGTGTAGGGGATGAGAAAATATTGCGGTGCCGTCTGGGGCGGTCTGTGGGGAGGGGTGGAAGAGAGTATTTTGGTCGTTAGCCAGTGCTAACTGCCTGCGGAGCATGTCGACTGGGTCGCGGAGGTACAGCTGTGCCGAGTACTTACCAGTTTTGTCTGGAATGATGTGGCTCTTGTAACCTTCGGTGCGGAAATGTGTTTCGACCATGGAAGCGGTAACGTGGCGACATTCTTCTACGGTGCGAACGGCGCTGTTGAACTTTTCTAGGGAGAATGCGGGGTCTTGTAGGATGGTGATGACTTCGCTCACGCGGCCAGCGCCGGCCTTGTACTCGAGGGTTGTGAGACTGGCGGCGAGGGATTGCACGAGGAGGTCTGCGCGGGAGGGGGTTGAGGTTGGTGGCAGTGGAGCGTCACAGGGTGAGTCGCTGGAGGAAGCACGACCAGATTCTGGGTCTGGGGAGCTGGGTTGCGGGGAATCATGGTCGCCGTTTCGAGCAGGCTCATGGGTGACGGCAGGGACACGAGCGTTGTTGAAATGTTGGGGAGAGGGGTTGAAACGGTAGCGACACGTTCGCTCATGCAGCGCGAGCGCATAAGCATCTACGCAGTAGTAGAAGCACCCTTCATACTTGCATTCCATGTCGAGTTTTGACGCAAAAGGGAGGATTGCGAGCTGAACAGGGGAGACTGTGCCGTCCAGATGCGACCAATTTTATTTTTGTGGTGCTTTCGAGACTTGGAATGTAACGTGTTCGTTCGTAGTTTTGTGGGTAGTAGTTTTGTGCTCACTCCAGCTGACATCCCAACGGTGGAATTTAACCGAGAGTTCAATCATTTCCAACTGTTACATCACATTGCGTGCTGGCAACGTGTGCATGGAAGGACGAACGACTGCCTTGGGACATGAATTTTCAATTAATTCATTTGTAATAATAAACTTTTTTATTTCCGAACTTCGTGGAATCTGAATGTGCTTTACAGCGGATATGCCACGGATCATGTAAGGAAAGCAAATGGATTCTCATATATATGATTATATGTTTATATTCGTTGTTCTCGATCCGGATCTCATTGTTCGGGGAATCAGAGACCATGGCTTGGGCCATACTCAATCTCACTGCCGGCGATGATTTCGAGTATGCACAGCAAGACTTAAGCGGACGCTGAAAGCTGTCCGGTCGACGCCGCAGGCTCCATTCCGCCCTCATCACCGACTGAGATTCTTTGACCGCCTTTGCTTTGTTTAGTGTAGAGGATGGACGAAGGTACGTGCGCGAATCTTGAGGGTATGCATTGAGGGAAGCGTGGGTTTTGAGTCTGACTATTTCCGTTGATGCGATATTTTTCCTTGGAAGCCTGTTGACTGATGGTGTGTATTGAGCGGAGGATGGAAGAGAGGTACGTGAAGGTTTGAAAGTATGCTGTGAGGGAAGGTTGGTTTTGAGTCTGACTGTTGTGGTTGATTCCGATGTTGTATAGATGATGCAGGAATGTTGATGACGGAAGGTAAGTTTCATTGAGTGCCAAGATGTGCTTTGCGAAGATATGGACTGCTGACTATGATTATTGTTAATTGCAAGGTTTTTGGATCATGGTTTGTATTGTGTGTAGGATGGATGAGAGGTACATTTGCGAGTTCTCAGGGTATGTAGCGAGGGAAACGTTGGTTTTCAATCTGACTGTTGCGATTGAATCCGATGTTGCGTAGGTGATGGAGGAATAGTGATGACGGAAGGTAAGTCACATTGGGCGCCCAGACCGGTTGTGCGAAGATGCGGAATGCTGACTACTTTTCTTGGCTACACGATTACATGACTTATGGTTTTTATTGTGTGCAGGATGGAACAGGTAAGGTAAGTGTGCGAGTTTTGAAAGCAGCGAGGGAATGTTGGTTTTGAGTCTGACTATTTCCATTGATGCGATATTTTTCATTGGAAGCCTATTGAGTCATGGTGTGTATTGTGTGGAGCGAAGGTAAGTGTGCGAGTTTTGAAAGTAAGCAGCGAGGGAAGGTTGGTTTCGAGTCTGACTATTTCCGTTGATGCGATATTTTTCATTGGAAGCCTATTGAGTCATGGTGTGTATTGTGTGGAGCGAAGGTAAGTGTGCGAGTTTTGAAAGTATGCTGTGAGGGAGGGTTGGTTTTGAGTCTGACTGTTGTGGTTGATTCCGATGTTGTGTAGATGATGCAGGAATGTTGATGACAGAAGGTAAGTTTCACTGAGCACCAAGACTTGTTTTCGAAGATATGGACTGCTGACTTTGATTATTCATTGCAAGGTTTTTGGATCATGGTTTGTATTGTGTGTAGGATGGATGATTCACTCATCCTCTCGGAGAGGTAAGTAAGGGAGTTTCTAGGATATCTGTCGTGGTAAGCGTTGCTTTTGAATCTGACTGTTGGGGTTGATGTTTTGTATGTGATCCAGGAGTGGTGAAGCAGGAACGGCAGGACTGAAGGAGAGTGAAGAAGGGATCTAGGAAGATGGGGAATGAAGCTGTGAGGTGTTTCTGGTATGTGTATATTTTCGGGCATACGATAGAAGTGAGAGTGGGTTTCAAGTGGTGTAAGATTTTGCCGACCATGTTCGTGTTTGATGTCTTGATGATTTAATGGGCTGGGGTGGTGTCGAGGAAAGCGGGGATGGAATTGGGAAGGAGCGGATTTTTGTAATCTAGGTCGTGAGGGTTCTTGCAGTATGTGCGGATGGTGGTGCATAGCGTTCGGATGGTAGGGAGAACGCGATAGTGAGGGAGATGGGTGATCGACGATATGCTGACAAGTATTTTGTATTCTGGCTGGATACATATTACGTATTCTGGCTGGATACGTATTTACTATTCTAACCGGGTATTTATTTCCTATTCTGACCAGATATGTATTCCCTATTCTAGAGAGACGTATTGTATACGAGCAGTTTCCTAAATGAGAGAATAAAATACGGTGCGATATGGGCCCTGAATTTACCATCCGCTGTAATTTCTTCCCTCCCGGTTTTCGCTGATATATTGTATACTGGATGTCGGGTCCTAGTATTCCGCCAAACGTACTAGAGAAAGTGGACGTCCGCATCCAAAAAATTTTTATTTTTTTTTGGACGCGGACGTTCATTTGTTCTAGTAAATCTCGGGGCCGACTAGGACCCGTACTAGAGAGACTGGACGTCCGCGTCCACTTCCGAAAACACAGACGACCCCCAACCTTCACCCGGCATACCCGGAAGACCATTCGTGGTATACTCGCCATTGGCGGTTGACGCAAATTCGCTTGCTCTACCACGCTACCGAAACTCGGGACACCTGTAGGGTGGTTTTGCCGCTTTGCGGATTTTCTACCTACTACATTGGTCTCTCGACCTAGAATCTTACCGACATCTTAGCCGACCGGCGACACACCGAAACCACTCAAGAAGAGTAAACTTGTCGTGAGACGTGAGCTCATTGAGCAAGAGTAGAAGTGATGCCATCGGACAAGTCTCCGGAACATTCTGACTCCGAGTCAGGCCTATCGGGGAGGTTCAAACGAAGAATTCGTCACTGAGGAAGGAGTCTTCCGACTTATGCATGAACATGCAGACAAGATTCTCAATGATAAATTGAAAGAGATGCGCGACGAGATCAGCCAAGCTGTTGAGGACACCCTCGATGATAGACACGGCGATCTCGTCTCAACTCTCGTGGATAACACGATTGATTTGCTTGCACCCAAGCTGAAAGCCATTTGCCACGAAGTGGTAGATGAGAAAGAAGTAGAAGTCTTCTCGGGGACGTGGAAGTCTATCCGTGTGGATTTTCTACAACGGGTTATCCGGCTTGAGAAGAAGGTCACCGACCTACAAAGGAGAAGCTACGCTAGTTCTTCTTCCGATCATACGCACCAAGGGCTGTGGAATCAACAAGACGGCACTGCCGAGAACAGCGTAGCTGTGGAAGCCGAGAAGCTCAACAAGGTCGTTGACGTCACCAGACGTTTGTCGGTTCGAGTGGACTTACTCAGCGAGTCTCTCGCCCGTCCGGTACCAAGTCGAAATCCCAACGTGGGTGACCCAGTCTTTGGGTTTGGAGATACACCTTCGAATCCATTCGAAACAGAAGAAGGACCCCTGGAACCAGGCTTAACTCCTTTAAGAGCCCGCGAACCCTTGTTCGATCGTGTGGTATCTTACCGGTATTACCGGTTACAAGACAAGTCTTCATCGACAGAAGCTCCGAACGGAAAGAGTAGAAGTCTCTACAAGATAACGGAAAAGATCCGGAACTTCAATGCGTCCTTGACGCCGTTCGATGGAACGCAACCCATCGATATACTTCGATTCCTTGCGGAGTACCAAGATGCTTATGACTCCTGCGGAGTATCAGAAGGAATAGCAACAAAGTTGCTACGTTTTTCCTTGAAGGAGATGCGCAACGATTCATCGCGTCCGAATCTCGGAAAAGGAAGTTGCTAAATCAACTGCACCAGCAGATAACTTGGCCACAGGCCGTCCATGCTTTACTTTATCGTTATGCAACGGATAAAGTTTTGGCTGACGCCTACGACGCGGTCACGCGTATTAAACAAGAACCTCACGAAGATGAGGCAGAATACGCCGATAGACTGCAAGAGGCCGCACTGTTGTGTGCTAATGTTTTCTCTGAGAGAGACTTGGTAAACTATTACCTCAAAGGGCTACGCCCGGGGGTAAAAGACACCGTTAAGGTGACTGTTGGCCGAGACGGCGAAGACTTCCTTGCGGTACGCAATTTGGCTAAAGGACTCGGAGATTCCTTAAGAGCCACCACAGCCGACACGGCTAAGCCCAAGATGTACCCTAGTAGGGAGCTTGCCGAAAGGAAACGCAAAGCGTTATTAGCTACCATGGCTAATGAAGACCTCGGAATGAGGAGAGAAATGTCTACGTCACAGACGTTACAACCACTGACCGTGGGACCGAACGCGGAGACACCGCCGATGGAAGTACCGCCCCTCACAGAGGAACATGTGAGTCTTGCCGAGTCCATGATCCCGAAGGGAGCGGTCAATTGGCGCTGCTCCGGATGCCGGCAACCCGGTCACGTGCTGTACACATGCCCGTACCTCTCCCGTTCCGTGGGAATGTATTTCGCTTTCGCGAACTATGCATACCAGCAAGAGCCGGAACAAGTCATGCGCCGACAGCAACGGCAATTCGACAAGTTCAAGAAGAAGCAGGTCCCTGCTAAAACAGTTCTCCAACGGCAGAAACCGTTTCCGCGAATGGTCGCGTTTGCCGAGGACGACAACGTCGTTGAACAAACAAATCTGGCTTCCGGATTGCAACGGAGTATTGGTCCTTCTCGTTCGGAAGAAACCGCAGTTGATGCTCTAGCATCTTCAGATGAAACGTCCGACACTTCGTCGGAAAACTAACCGGGGGGAGTGAGGTGTCGCGCTCCCGCCAGGAGGTGGAACAGCTTCGCTGTAGGGTGGACATCTCACCATCCACATCTCCACAGGGTGGAACGAAGAAACCAAATCGGTTGAACCGTCCTACCCAGACACCAACCGGGGATACCCCTTATCCCCTCCCTTCTCAGCCAAAGGCTGCATGTCTTTTGAAGGCAGCCCACTACGTGGTTTTAGGGTCTATCGGAATTTCCGAGACACTTCTAACGCCTATGCGCATGGTTATGGACACCGGTTCCGGTCCTTCGGTCGTCCAGGAATCAACCTTACCTAAGGGATGGAGGGCCTATGCCGCGCAGACCGGGAATATCCCTCAACTGGCAGACGCCAATGGTAATCCTCTCAGGATAACGGGAAGAATCAAGCTGCTAATACAGCTAGGCCGAAAGCTTCTGGACGCAGAATTCTTTGTAGCCCCTAAGCTGGCAGTACCAGTTATCCTGGGAACAGGTATCATGAACTCGCATGTAGAGGCAATTCGATGCCGCGCTCAGCGCATTGATGTGCATGATGGTGGCTCGATAGCCATACTGCTTATGCAGAATGTGAGTAAAATGAACAACTCTCCTTCTTCTTGCTATGTACATGAGCCAAGCCCTACGCAGGGTACTGATTTGGACCACCAGTCCAACCGGATCCGACTAGCAAGAGAAATCACCCTTCCCCCCATGACCCAAGTAACCGCATCGGTTGTCTGTGCTGGGGGCGGACTAAGCCTCCTCGAGGCGAAGGAAAAACTTTTCCACCGACAGCGGATCTCAATGCCGAACGGCATTGCCGAAATCATTCCTCGAACAGTCTTCACTGTTATTCTAACGAATTTTGGGTCAGCAGAGAGATACCTCCCGAAGGGGACGGTTGTTGGTATTGCTCGTCGAGCACCCGGCACAGCCGATCGAAAGCTCCCCAGTGAGTTATCCTCTTCCGGTATAAACCGTATCATCAGTCTGACCAACCCGGTGACGGGAACCAAGGAGAAAGAGAATCCGCAATGGCGGGATGATGTATCCTTGGAACACCTTCAGCAACCGCAGTTGAAGGAGAAAATTATAGCGATGCTATCGCAGCATGAGTCCATGTGGGACGGGTCTCTTGGAGACATTAAAGCAACCGAGCATCGGATCGATGTAATCGAAGGAAGTCGACCTCGTCGACAGCAACCATACCGGATGGGACCCTTGAGAAGGGAGCTAGCAAGTAAGGAGATCATCTCCATGCTAGAGAAAGGGGTCATCGAACCCTCGAATTCTGAGTGGGCTAGCCCAGTTGTCTTGGTACCCAAGAAGGATGGTAAGCTACGCTTTTGCGTTGACTACCGCCGTCTCAACGACATCACAATATCGGACGCTTATCCGTTGCCTCGTATGGACGATTGTATAGACTCCTTAGGAGATGCACGCGTGTTCACCACGCTCGACTGTAACTCGGGCTATTGGCAGATTCCCGTTGCCTCCGAGGATCGGGATAAGACGGCCTTTACGTCGCACCTTGGAACATATCGATTTAAACGATTGCCCTTCGGGCTGAAGAATGCGCCCGCCACGTTCCAACGTGCTATCGATATTATCTTAAGCAGCGTACGCTGGCAAACTTGTCTCATCTATCTTGACGACGTCATCGTCTTCTCACGGAGTGAGGAAGAACACCTTCATCAGGTGGATCAGGTACTCACACTGTTGAGGAAGGCAGGGGTAACCCTAAAACTGGCCAAGTGCCACTTCTTCGAAGCGAAGGTAGATTACCTTGGACATGTGGTTATGCCAGGTAAGCTGGCGGTCGCCCAAACGGCAACGGACGCTATTGCGAAAGCAACTTTTCCGACCACACCTACGCAAATGCGTTCTTTCCTCGGGAGCTGCGGGGTCTTCCGCCGTTTCGTGAAGGGGTACGCGGATATCTCCCACCCCCTCAACGCGATGTTGACTAAGGAAAACCTACCGAGCTTCGGTTCAATGCCTCCAACAGAGGAACAACGCCACGCGTTCGAACAACTCAAGGAATCCTTGGTGCAACCACCAATATTGGCTCTGCCAAGAGTGGGTAAACCCTACATCGTAGACACGGACGCTTCTGCGTATCAGATAGGGTGTGCGCTGTTGCAACAGCAGGATGACGACGACTATCGTCCTGTAGGATACTGGTCGCGGACCTTAACCAAACCCGAACGGGGATATTCTCCGACAGAGCGCGAGTGTCTCGCTGTAGTATGGGCAGTCACTACCCTCAGACCATACCTTGAGCAAACAAAGTTTGTGGTACGATCCGATCATAACGCATTGCGTTGGTTGATGAACATCACCGACCCATCCGGGCGCCTTTGCCGTTGGCGACTCCGCCTTTCAGAGTTTGACTACACCATAGTCTATCGCCCCGGTAGGGTTCACCAAGTACCGGACGCGTTATCGCGTGTTGAAACAGAAGGGTTAGACCCACATCCAGTGGATGACGAAATTCCCACGCTCTTCGCGTATGACCTTACCCAGGAAGTACCTGTTACGGAAGAGATGAACCCTTGGTTCTTTGATGTGCTTATCGCGCGCGATTCCACTGACAAGTCCCTAACGGGAATAAACCCAGCTGTCCTAACGACACACCCTCAGACAGAGGGTTCCGAACCGATAACACTCAACGAGTGGATTGAGGAGCAACGCTCTGATGACTTTTGTCAACAAGTATTGACACGTCAGAAGTCTGACACTGTCTTCTTCGAAGATGACCAAGGTGTCTTGCGACGTAAATCCAATCTGTACAATTCCCACCAAGTGGTGGTACCAAGAACACTCAGGCCCCGCCTGTTGAAGATGTGTCATCACGACGTACTCGCGGGTCACCCCGGACAAAACCGTATGTATGAGACCATGCGTCTCTCGTACTACTGGCCAGCCATGGCTGCGGATATCACCGCTACGGTTGAACGTTGTCAGGCTTGCGCCAAGAACCGCCTCAAGTTGCGTAGACACGCAAACACATTGAAACTATTCCCAGCTTCAGCACCGCTGGAAGAAGTCTCCATAGACTTATTAGGCCCGTTGCCTAAAACAAAGAAGGGTAACCTTCACCTTTTAGTGATTACCTGTCGCTTCACGAAGCTTACACAGGTTGTACCATTACGCAGTATCACTGCTTACCATGTGGCTGTCGCCTTTTGCACCCACTGGGTTTTCAAGTACGGTCCCCCTAGGACGTTGCTCTCCGATAACGGACCTCAGTTTGCTTCCAAACTTTTTCAGGCTGTTTGCCTGCAACTTGGAACAAAGAACTTGTTCACAACAACCTACCACCCTCAGACCAACGGTCAGGTAGAACGGTATAACCGTACGTTGTTGAACATGTTACGCAACTACGTAAATGAGAACCAGAATGACTGGGATGTATACGCACCAGCGTTGACTTACGCGTATAATACGCACGTGCACCGCACGACAGGGACGACACCCTTTGACCTTATCCTAAGTCGACCCCTACCACCTTACTCCCTTCATCACTCGACGAGATCACGGCAAAAACCGGACGCTTTCTTGAAACAGGATTTCCTGCAACGGATTGCTCACGCGATTGAGAAGTCCGGTCAACGGCTCCAAGCCACGCAAGCGCGTTATAAACGGGACTTTGACCGAAGGATCCGGAAGACCAAACGACTCCTTCAGGAGGGTGATTACGTCTACCTTGACAACCCCGAAGTACGGGAACGAAACAAGTTGACGCCACTGGCGCAAGGACCTTTTAAGGTTGCTAAAGCCGGTAGGCGTACCGTCCATATTGAACGTGATGGACTTGTCGAACAAGTTAGCCACGACCGCGTGACGTATGCGCCACAACCTGAACAGGAAATACCGCACTCACGGTTAACTTCTAACGGAGCACCCGTACCTGCGGCAAGAACCGACGATCAAGCCGCCAACACGGTGCCGACTATGGCGGAAGAACGACTACGTCGCGAGACATCAGGTCCGCAGCGAGTACCTCTTCACTCCGGACAACCCCCAGGTCACCCTGTAACCAAGCCTTTGTCATCCCGCCCCGCGGTTGAAGGTAATTCCGTAACTAACACACCGAGTATCGGTCCGAGACGAACCTTCTTTGAGGAGGGGGCCCAGGCTGACATACGTCGTAATAACAATGCTGCTTCACAGCCAATGCCCACTCAAATTGACCTCGCCGAGGATGAAACTCTTGACACAATGCAGGAACCTGCTTCCCAAGACGCCAACAAGACGTTCTCCCGGCTTCGCCGATCAACCCATAAGGCACCAACCGGAACAAGTCCGAAGAAGAATAGTCGCTCTCGTCGACAAACAAGAATAAGCGGACCACACGGCATGGAAATATCCCAAGAAGCCACTTCGGCTGAGCCGATAAACCCTGCGGGTGACACGGCCAACACCGGAAGCAGACGACGCTCGTCGAGCCAAGAGGTTATACCCGAACCGGGAACTGTCTCCCACAACCTGGGACCACCTGAGGAACAGGAATTCGCCATAGACGACTTGATCGATTATGTCGTCGACGACGATCAGGAGGAATGGTTCCTCGTGAAGTGGTACGGGTATCGTGACCCTACGTGGACGCAACGGGACAACGTGCCAGACGAGCAAATATCTCGGTACTTCCGGAAAGTTGACCGCCAAGCGGGTAAGAAAACGTCTAAACGACGAACGGCCAAAAGGCGTGGTAAGTAGAACGGCAGAGCTGCCCCACAGCGAAGCTGTTGTACGCAAGAGCGTCAGTAGGAACGGCTAGTGATCGCGGCGTCACCGCTAAGAACCACAAGGTTGAGCCGGTAAGATCCCACGAACAGCACCCGTCGGGTTGGCCAAATAACAAAAACCGCGAGCGGTAGAAATATGAAGCCAATCGGCGGAGGAAAAATTCCATAAACAACAAAAACATTCCAAATTTTAATGGGAGACATGACAAAGCCGCACACGGCGCATGGATGAACGATCTAACATGAGAGTGAAACGCAAATGCGTATAAGAAGGTAAACCCGGTTACGGAAGGAAGACGTCTAACGTCGGAAGTTGTCGGAGGGACGGGGTCGCTGATGCGAAGGGTAGGAAGAGGTTGGCCTCAATGACCAATTGGTCGGATGTTGAGCCGTAGAACGACGAGTGTCGCGAGGACGAATGCCACCAGCATCCCGACGGGAAGTGGTTAAACGAGCCGGTGGGCGAGGATGAGACACAGCAGGAACTGAAGGAACCGATACCGTCGGAGAATTAGTGACCAACTCATCGGACATATCCGGAGACTCCTCCCTCACGGGATCCTGTGCTTCGATGCGCTGAAGCAACGGCGGAGTCGTGTTAGCTGGAGAAGAGCGCCGGGCGCGGACATTTCGACCATCGTCGCGCTCAGCGGGAGAACGATCCCGACGACGACCGGATATCCCTCCTCGAGGTTGAATACTAGCTGGAGTCTCCAGGGCGTGTGTTGTATCCCTACCCCGCTCATGCGGTATGCGCCTACGCGCTAAGCGCAATTCTTCCTCAAGCTCTCGGACTCTTGTCACTAGTTCATCGAACGTCTTCTGCCTCGCAGTTAAGTCCTTTTCCAATTTTGACACCTTCTCTTCCGCTAAGCGGCGACCTGTACGCTCTGCGCGATAGCGCGTTACTGCAGCATCCCGTCGCTCGCGACTTTCCTTGTACCGAGTACCCAACGTGACACACGTTAACGCCAAAGTATCCAACGCATTGCGAACGGGGTAACCGCCATCCTGTGGATGAAACACCGACGAAAGTTGGCCATCACCAAGAGTCTCCGCCAATTGGCGCACATTCGTAACCGATAATAACTGCGCTGCAGACAAACTGGATCCAAGAACATCCGCGCGAGCGGTAGCACGACCGACCGCACCGTCATCCTCGAGTGACTGACCGGATTGACGGTCTGGTGACAGAAACGGCGCTGCCGTAGAAGCCGGAGGACCTGGACGGGTAGAGCGAGAAAGATCCAGTGGGGCTGGTGGAGGGACAACTGCCGGGGGTTCCATCGCTTCGTAAGAAGCTGGCTCTACAGGAGCAGTTGGATGAGGGGAGACGCCGGAATCGGCTTGACGATAATGACCAGCAGGTGTCGAACGCCCAGGGCGTGGAACGTGCATCTCCCGTTCGGGTTTGTACATGTAGTCCTCCAAATCTCCGTCGGAGTAACTTGGCGGGTCGACCGTAAGATAGCCGTCCTCGGCAAATTCACCGCCCCGACGAAACGGAGGAGTCTCAACCACAATCCCGTCCCGGGTAGTATACGCCGCGGCTTTCGCCGGTTTGAAGGGTAAACTCGGATGCGAGTAAAGGAAGATCTTCTCGGGCGCAACCCCTTCGATTGTACAAGCAATCTCCTCGACACCATCGGTGGTCTTGTAAGAAGCCTCGAGGAGCTCGATGATAACCTTCACATCTACGCTACGCGTCTTCGGTACAACCGGTGATAACGGCATCTCATGGAATGTCTTCCACGTCGTGATAGCCGACTCTGCCAAGTGCTTGGCTAACACCGGGAGGAACCCTCTAGTCTCTACGAGACGAGCCAACTCCAAACCCATCATGAGCTCTCGCTCTAACAGGACATAGTCCAAAAACCGAGGCTTCACCCAAGGGCGGGGATCCGCCTCCACCACACTGTGGAAATACAGCATCGCTGGTGTATCCCCAATGGGCAAACACAAGGGCGGTGAGTTCTCGCCTTCCCATCGGGAATCTTCCAACGTCGAATTCAGCTCTGCTGTAGGTACCACCAAGTTCGCAGTGCGATGGTCTATGTTCCGATTAGCTCGGTATCCGAACACTCGGTAATCAAGTGACGACACTTGCAAACCGGTAGACCGGGTTAGGTGACGCGCGTGCACACGCATGTGATGTTCCAACATACCGGTATCCGGGCGGGGCGGATACGCAAACCATCTTGACCTAACGATAGGTAAGTCGGGAACGCTCCCTTGATCCGAGTGTGACTCGAACAATCTACGGTTCATCCGCTCAACGTATAAGACATCGCCTGGGTGAAGAAGAAAGGCGCGGTCGCACAGCAACGTGTGTGGCACACGGAAATGTCGCATCGGCCGACACGACGGCAATTGGGCATAAGCCGACCAGCTGTTATGCAGCGCATGGGTATCACGGTGTTTAACACCTCCCATGAGACGGAGGTCTCGACGTAAGTCGGTAGCGTCCTCGCTTAAGAACTCCCGGAGGGGCAGGCGCGCAAAAGGGTAATACTCCCACGGAGCTCTCAAATACCTTGAAAAAGGCAACTCATGTGAGTCAAAGACCATGAGCTCCGAAGCATTCGAAGGATAAAATTCACCTTTGCGACGCCAATCGGCGGAAGGAGCCGGAACCCGCTTGGGCGATGAATAAGTCGGCGCAGCCGAAACAGCAGGAGCTGGTTTTTGGTACGGATCTACCAATTGACCTTGTCTTCCTTGCGGTTGCAACGTCTCATATACACCGGACCCATACGCGGCTCGCGTCGAATTGCTGGCAACCAGCCCGCGACCCGCTTCTTCGGCCGCCTTGCGGTTCCGCGCATCGATGATGAATTGCCGATTACGGCTGTATAAGTCCTCATAAGGATTCTTGGACTTAACCGGCTCAGCCGTAACGGGATTCCGTGTGGACGAGCGAGGTTTCGCATAAGGATCCGGATACTCCGATGGACGGGGGACGATGGGACGGCCGGTGACTGCAGGAGCAGCAGAAGTCACGGGGGTCGAACTGGGCTGCGAAGCAGCAGCAGCGTCAACGATAATTTCAGCTGTAGGACCAGCCGGGATGGCGGTCACTAAGAGAGTTCTAGAATCGCTTGCCTTGTCAGGGCGTGTTGAACCGTAACGCGCTCGTGAACTTGCGTTTCGCACGTCGCTCGGTCGCGGAGGCGATCGGGTGGTACAACGGCGGAACGCGCAGGGTCGATCGCAACACGGGATTCGCGGGCCGGCGCAAGCCGTGATCTCAGGGTGAGATCACCGAGTAAACTCGAGCTTAACACGATCCACGCAGGGGTCGTAAATCCCTGGCCTAGCGGTAGGCGACGCAACGCGCGGTCTCGCGGTGCGACGCAATTCGACAGTCGGTAAACGCGGCGCGCGCGCACGTATGTCGGCGATCGTGAGCAATCCGCACGCAACGTTGTAACGCAATCGGTCCTCGCGACGCGCTCAACGCTTAACTCGTAGCTGCGAAAGTGCTGACTGTTTATTGGTAGGGTGCGAAGCCATGCGACCACTAATAGCTAACTTACTTGGGACAGGCTGTCCTTGTGTGGCCGGCCGGCGGCGGCCGCACGCTCGCACGCAAAAAGGGAAATATTTTGGGAAAAAGACTTTCGTCATAAAAAACCCAAAAAGGGGAAATAAAGGGAAATTCGCGGAAATCGCTACACGTGGCGCGGCTCGCGGTTTCGTGGCAACGTACGCGCGCACGCGCTCGCTTTGACGCTCCGTGACACGTAATCAAGGCGCCACGCGTACGCTCGCTTACTAAACTAACTCAAACGGATGCTTGCGGACTAACGTAAACGCGCGCGCTCACATCGGTTCCCTCGACCAACCTAAATTGCACCACACTCCCCCCGACTAACTTCACAGCGCGTCCTCGCGCGTAACGTTCTTGTGCACACCTTCAGCTCTCTTCTGTCTTGTTCTCCTCTTCCAATCTTCTTCTTCTCTTCCATCCTTCTGCTTCTCTTCCATCCTTCTGTTTCCATTCCGTGCGCGCTCGCTCCGTTAACGCCACACGCACTCGCGCTTCGTGATGTCGCACGATAATAACGCTCTGCCGAGTTGGCTTCGCGTCGGCGCTGCGCCTCGCGACGAACCGTCGACGCCCACGAACGCGTCTCCTCGCCCTGCGCGCATCGCGTTTCCTTCTCTTTCAAGCCCGGAGAGTCCCTATTACATGTCCATGGCGCAAGCATCCTCCTCAACCGTACCCGTAGCCGCGAGCGGCCGTGGCGGCAGTGGCGTCGTCGCGTCGTCTGACGTTGTCGCTACGGTGGATGCGACCGCGACTCCAACTTCTGCGTCTGCTGCGCGTTCTGGGAGCGGCGTCCCGCTTCGTTCGGTTCCTGCGCCTGCGTCCGTTTAGCTTCCGTCGGCCGCGCAAGACGCTCCCGAGTCGATTCCGCGCGCGCGCTACGACGACCCGATCGCGTTCCGTTTCATGCCACGCCCTATGCCGACGTGGGCGGAATTGGGCCGTCGCCACTTCTACCCGCAGCGCTTTCAGTGGACGCGCATTGCTGATGTATCACGCTATGCCGTGTTACCCGGCCACAAGGATGCGCAAGCGGTGTGGGACGCGCGGCGCGAATCGGCGTCGTGGGACTTGGCGGTCCCCGCGAACTTACCGTGCGACGCGTATTTTCTCGAAGATGAAGCCGACGAACGACTCGTACGCCACCTGGCCCGGTTGCGCGTGATGCGTCGCGACGAATTTGCGCGAGTCGATCCATGGGCCGCGGCGCCCAGTGCGGGCTTCTTACTTGACGGCGGCGTTCCGTGGAACGACGTCGAGCACGAAGGGGAGGCGAGCGTGCCATGGTTTCTTAACGCGGATATGCGCCCGGAAGCGCGGCGCGAGTTGCGTTTGCGGCGCACGTCGGGCTACTTCGTCACGTATCGCGATATCGAATTTCGCGAGTTTCCTGATGACCGCGTTGCCGCTTTCTTCCCGCGTTACGATGCGCGCGATTGGCCGGAAGCGCCCGACTCGTTGTCGGTGCCGCTTCCCTGCGTGTTACACTACGCGCCGTCGGTACTGATCGGGCGCGACGTTCCGGTCGAGGCTCGTTCGTATTTCTGGGCTATCGCTCTAAGCGAGTGGGTGGTGATGGTTGCCGCCGCGTGGCTTCACGTCGCTTACGTCGAAAGTCGTTTCTTGCGCTTAAACGAGAAACTGATCGCGGGAATCGAGCGCGTCGGCGTTTCGGCGATCGTGCGGGGCGGAACGTATATGGCGGCGCATCTCGAAAGTCTCCTGACGGAGCATCGCGCGTGCGCGTGGGACGAAACTCCGGTTTTCGATCTCGCGCCGGGTATGGACTTCAAGGAGGATGGGCAGTGGTTGCCCTGGAGCGCGGAGCGCGGCGTCGTCGATTGGGCGCATGGTTCGCTTGGTGTTCACCGGCATACTGAAATTCCACATCTCCTTCTCAAGTCGCCGCGCAATCCGTCGCGCGCGACGCGTTTGCGCATTTAGAGGCGCGCGATGTCGTTACCGTTGATGCCGTGTTGTCCGCGCTATCAACTAACGAACTGCACGTTATGCGCGCGACCGATTCGCGTGAGTATGCGCAGTATCTTGGCATGGCGGCTTTGTTGGCGATCGAACGTCGGCGCTTCCGAGACGGCCGATATTCCCTTTTCTCCGAGCCGCCGCGCGCTCCCATCGACGTCGAGCGACTCGACGCGGCGCTGCGCGCAGAGTACGTGAAGGTTTACAACGAGTTGCAGGCCTTGAAAGCGGCGTCTTCCGGCCACGGCGGGGCTGCGGCGTCCAGCAGTGCGGGCGACGGCGGGGCGGCGGTCAGCAGCGCGGCGAAGAGCGGCGCAGGTGACGGTGCTGCTGCGGGCAGCCGCACGGGCGCAGGCGACGCAACGGCTGATAACGTGGCGGAAAGTGACGCGGCGGCCGCTGTCAACGAGGCGGGTGATGTTTTGGCTGAATCAGACGCGAACGTGTTGCGGGGCCGGCTTGCCGCCGCCGAAAAGGGCCGGGAGGAGGCGTTGGCGCGCGTGGCGTTGCTCGAAGGGGCTCGCGATGACGCTTTGGCGCGAATGGCTTCCGCCGTGGAGGGCCGCAGCGAAGCGCTGGCGCGTCTGACATCGGTCGAGCAGAGCCGTGACGAGGCGCTGGTGACAACGATTGCGCAAGCGCGCGACGACGCTGCGGCGCGCCTTACCAAAGCGAACGCAACGCGCGACGAAGCGGTGAGTCTCGTGCACGAGGCTGAGAAGACACTTAAGGACGCGGCTGGACGCGAGGCGACGTTAGAGCGCAAGGCCGGGGAAGATGCGACGCGGATCGAGCGGATGCACAAGGACATCGGTGACTTGCAAGAACGCGTGGCGAATTACGAACGGGCTGCCAGCGGCAATCGCGCGATGATCACGACCCTCCAAGAACGTTGCGAGGCTGCTACTTCGGCGCAGGAACGGGCGGAACGCGCGCTTAGCGATGTCGAAGCGAATCTCGCGGGCGAGCGTCAGCGGGGTGCGGAGCGTGTTGCGGCGGTGCGTCGGGTGTATACTGCGCGTGAACGGGAGACCGTTCGTAGGATCCAGGATACGATCGAACGCACGCATCGCCTCGGCACGACGCTGAATGATATCGTTGGCTTAGTGCAGCGGTCGCCCGAAACGTCCGCGGCGGGGGTGGTGTCTAACAGCGAGACGCAGTCGGTCAGCGGACTTAACGAGGGAGCGGAAGGGGGAGGTGATGCATCGGTCGCGGTGGGAAGCGACGGGGCTGGTCGCGGAGGTGCGCGCCCAACGACTCGCGCTCGCGCGGCGGCCGCAGCGTCCGCACGTCCCAGCGTTCCTCCCTTGCGTCTTGCCGTGCAAGACGGGCGCGTCGTGCGCGTGCTGAATCCCGAGCGACGACGCAATCACCAAGCAGACACGGCTTCAAGTCGTGCTCGCGCGCGCGGCGCAACGGGCAGTTCTTCGAGCCGACGCACGCGCCGCGAGGATAACGCACGCGAGTGAGCTCCTTCGTACGCATCCGGGCTAGCCGGTAGTCCATTCTACTCCCTTGATTAAACCTCTTGTGTTTTGTTAACTTCGCCTTAGCCATTCTTCCTTTCGTACGCGCGGCGCGAATTGCGTTTGCGGCGCATGCGTAGGCGCGACGGTGTACCGCGCGCGACTGCGGTTGCGTCCAGCGGCTCCTCGGAATGTCGTGCGGACGCCCGGGTGGGCGAGCTACTAGCCAAGGTCCGGTGCGAATTTCGTCGCGCGAGTCGCCGCTTGAAGCGGTGGTTGCCCAGTGACCGCGTCGACGCTCGGGATTCGCGAGCGACGCGGTTGGGGGCGCGTGGGGCGAGGCGGGAGAGAGGAAGATGGAGCTGTTGGCCGGTAGGCATACAGGACGGGTGCGTTCTCGTCGCTCGTATCGTTGCGCGTTCGACGCGTTTTCGTTCGCGTTTCGTCGCGTTTCGACGCGCTTCGTTTGCATTTCGTCCGCGTTTCGTTCGCGTTTCGTCGCGTTTCGACGCGCTTCGTTTGCATTTCGTCCGCGTTTCGTTCGCGTTTCGTCGCGTTTCGACGCGCTTCTTTCGCATTTCGTCGCATCTCGTTCGCGCTTCGAGGGCTGGGTCTCTAATGCCCTCGTTTTTAGCGAGCGTCTAGGTGGGTTCCCGCCTCCGGAAGTTTGGGGTTCGCCATGGCCTTCCTGGACGAAGAGGACGGGTGTGTGGGTGGCATCCCTTCTTTCCAGCGGAGGCTTTCGCTTGCTGGTATTCTGCGTCGTTCCCTGCCACCCGTATGGTTCGTCGCGTGAGCGCGTATGTGAACAGCCAATCCGGGGGCGCCATCAGGAAGCATCTCGCCACGGCGTCGGGGCAGATCGGCGCCGTCCATTTTTGGCCTGCCCCGGCCTCGGCTCGTTTTTCGGCCTATAATCTTCCAGCCCCGTAAATGGCCATGCTGTATGGGCCAATCCCTCCCCCGCAACGACCAATCCAGTGCGCGCGCCTCCCTTTTTCGCGCGTAATTGCGCTGTCGGGCGTGCCCACTCCTGGGGATTCTGGCGTTGTCGGCATGGGGGATGGGAAGCGGACGGCACGTGGACTCCCGGCTACGGTTGCCGCTCAGGTTCGTGCAGGCGCGGAAGACGGACGGTGGAACGCGATGGTTGCGCGACGAAAACGATTGCGTGGTGGCGCGACGATGTGGCGCTTGGCGATTGCGCGGCAAGCGATGGCGCGGTTGCGCGGCACGCAACGACAGGCGACGGTTGTGCAACGAAGGCGATTGCGTGGTAGCGCGGCGATGTGACGCTTGGCGATTTCGCGGCGAAAGATGAACGCGGTTGCGTGGCGTCGGTCAAGCGCGGTCGCGTTGCGTCGAACGGTTGCACGGAATACGATGGGAACGATTGCGTAGCGAGGGCGTAGCAACAACGGCTGCGTAGTAGCGATGGCGCGGTTGCGCGGCTTGCAACGACAGGCGACGGTTGTGCGACGACAACGATTGCGTGGTAGCGCGGCGATGTGACGCTTGGCGATTGCGCGGCGAAAGACGAACGCGATTGCGTGGCGTCGGTCAGGTGCGGTCGCGTTGCGTCGAACAGTTGCGCGGCATACGACGGAAGCGGTTGCGTGGCAAACGGTGGCGCGGTTGCGCGGCGAAAACGACAAGCGGCGATGGGAGGCTTGGCCCGCGTGTTTATCTACGCCACTACGGTGTTGGGAATGAAAAAAGACAGTAAATTTACTGTCTGAGACAGTAAAAATTACTGTCTGGCCAAGACAGTGCGCGGAGACAGTAAAATTTACTGTCTGGAAATTTCAGAATACTGCTGCAGCAGTAAACTGGCACGAAATCTGGACAGTACCAAAAACAGTAAAATTTACTGTCCAGAACAGTAAATTTTACTGTCCGGAAGTGTTGCCGCCAGACAGTATGTGCAGACAGTACATTTTACTCTCTGAGACAATACATTGTACTGTATTACTGCACTGTCTGGGGAAATCTGTAGACAGTAGTGTAGATAGCAAATTGTATTGTCTGCGGGTAGTACCGTGCATTGTTTGACAACACTGTCTGGTGGAGTGGACTTAGAGGAAATATGGAGCATAGTGTTGGTGTGAAGGTAAATATTGGAATGGTGTGTGGTATACGACTATATTAATTGTGATGGTGCTTTACAGATAGTTGGGTGCGGGGAAGCTAGATGCTGAATAGGAAGTTGTAGAAAGGAAGATTGGGAGAACAGAACATATCTGGTTTGTCTCACCGTAAGGAGAGAATGTACAGAGTAGCTATAATATGTTGAGTTTAGCATTTCAAATTATACCTATCTATCTTTGCATTGAAAGTGTCTAGTAGGAGACGTCAGTCTGGTAGCGAGGTGTGGTATGCACAGGACGTGGGTGGTGGCAAAGGAAAGAATACGCACCATCCACCACTAAATTATGAAAAATAACCGTTACGGAGCACTGAGAAGCATTATTATTATGTAGAGTAGACCAGGATGGATGCATCCACTGAAATGATATTTGCTACAACACTGCTGTACTAAGCGTGACATCCTTCCTTCAAAGCAATTCTCCTTTTAGCAAACTCCAATTGCAAGGTCAAGATGAATCCCGAAACCTCCGTAAGCATCGCCGCATTTTCCGAAATAACGCGTGAGGGCTTTTCGAACATCACTGCAGAGTTGAAAGCCCTGAGTGATAAAATGGATGCCGTCGAGAAGAGCACCATTCAATTACGCGAGACTCTCGGAAATGTCGCCAAGACTGTCTCCATGCTAAACACCGATATGCAGGAGGTCAAGAGCATCGTCGATGGGCTTCTGAGCCAGGGACAAGGACATCCGAAGAAGATCGCCTCCGAGAAGGACAGGGAACGTCTCCGCATTGCGCAGGATGCGGAGAAATCGTTCACGTTCGAAATGGTGTGTGCTGTGCTGTGTGCTGTTGTTCCAACGTACACGAAGGCAATGGTGGATAAGAGGGATAGGCATTTCAACGGATGCCAGCTAATCAATACGCTGATGTTCGCCAGGCAGAGCAATGAGCGAAAGGATGTGTTCAATAGGACGCTTGCCGGCCGGAACCACATTGAATTGCGCTGCCAAGTTGTGACCTCTTTAATCAAGAATACGTGTCAAAACAATTCTTTCAGAGAGGGAGGAGACCGTTCCAGCTCCAATGGAACGTCGGAAGGTATCGAACGGTGGAGGGCGCGGGGGTATGTGACTACCGGGACCATTGAGGAGACAATTCGCGGAACGGACTCTGCTCGCATGGATGGAATGCATGGGACGTCCGAGGGAAGTGATGGGGCCGCTCGAAAGCAGAAGCGAAGAAAGGTTGGAGACAATGGGCCGTTGCACAGAAAGGAGGTAGGCATCACTGTGACGAAATCGGCACTCACAGCAGTGACCGGGTTTATGAACAAGTCCAGAGATCATGTGCGAAACCGGTTCATCCGAGATCTTGGATTCGTTCTATACAGTGGGTTTCAAGGTTCAGTCCGAATGGAGCATCATTTGCACGACGGTGGGCTGGACATTGAGTCAGTTCCAAGTCTGTACTCGGCGCAGAGGAAAATGAATGCAGCGGAGCGTGCAGCAATGGATGACAAGAATATGAAGATTCTTCGCGACTTCATTGCAGTGCGAAAAGAAATGCTATTCAAAGTCGAGTACGAAGTTCAAATAATTGGAGAACCGGACAAGAGGTTTTTGACTAGGAGGATCAATTTAGTAGAGGTTGCACTGAACTTTGCAGTCGCCTACACGCAATGTTCTGATAAGAACATGTTCCTGCGACGTTCAGAATACTCCTTGCAATTCATCTACATACTTGCATACGGGTTCCGAACGATTTTGAAATTTCAAAGTGGAACAGAGGTGGAAGGAGCGCAAATCCGGGAAATCAATGAAGCAGTGAAACTGCTTCTTCCCGGGGAGCGGGTGAGTAGTCGGTTCATGAATGAGGAGGTTTTGACTATATCGCGTGATAGATATGAAGAACTGAACGTAGACGATGGGGGGGAATCAGTGCTGGAGGAGAGCTTCAGGTCTATGGAAGAGGACGGAGGAGATGCAGAATATGTGAAGGTATTCGTCGATGATGAAATCGAGAATGAAGGGGAGTAGTATCGGATGAAACCAGTTTCGGTGTAGTAGACGAAGAATGAAGAAATAAAATTTCTGTTGAGGTGAATTTTGTAATAGATGGAAGTAGATAGGTGCGAGACATCAGGAAACCAGTCAGACGATAGTGTCAAGTCGAAGGAACAGCGCAGAGACAGGTAGTGGAATAGTCGAAGTAGGAAGGGGCGAGGGTATCCGTCTTTACTAGAAATTGATGGCCACAGGAGCTCTAGAATGGAATACCCAGGAACAGGATAACTACGGATAGGTGTGCTTTATCATTTTTGCTCCGGACTGCAGGTGGCAGGTGGAGGAGAGGGTGGGTGGGTAGTGTCTGAATCCGCATTGAAGCCAAGACGAGAGATAGCCTCATAGCCAATGTCTTCAAGCTCCTGGCATATAGTAGTACCACTGAAAATACAGCAAGGTAAGCGTAGATGTAGTGTACCAAACGTCTCTGCGGTTGATAGAGGCTGGAAAGTGCTGTAACAAGCTCGGCGCTGAATACGTCTCCACAGTAACGAAAACGTTGCTCCATAAGTAACAGTAGCCTTATCACGTAGGTGGAAAGAGTCCACGATGCTAGACTGTGATAGTTGGCTAAGACATAGGGGATGTAAAAATGTATTGTTGACATGGTCAAACTCGTAGGAGTCTCTGCAAAGAACTGTCATACGTTGGTCTGGGCTGGACAGGACGTAAGCAGATGAGCCGACGAGAAATGCGGAAGAAGGAGCATCATGAGAGCAATCAACGTCGACTAGATTTCCTAAAATTCGGACAATCGATGAGCTGCCTCCATCGCGTTCCGCCCTGCTCTTCACCAATATTTTCTGGAACCCGTGTTGCGAGGTACCTATGGAGTCACATAGTGCCTGAAAGGTGGGGAAAATGATGGAAAGATCCGACTCATTTCCAGAGGGAAAGGTGATGTCCTCAAAGGACGGCTGGAAGAGAACATCACGATTCTCTTTCGCCTTGCATTGAATGGCAATAGTGCGGAATTGAGCAAGGGAGCAGTCAGCCTGTACTCTGATTTCTTCTTGCGATGTTTGTCGCATTCCCCTGGAGTGCTCGGATTTTGTCATCCGGAGGGAGAGGGGCTTGTCCGTGTACACACCAAGCTTCTGAAACAGAATGCTACATACAGTCAGAGCAGAGGAGGTCATGGAGCTGTTGGAATCGAATGGAGGGGGAAGAGGATGTTTGGCAGCTGACTCCAGCTTTTCCAATCTTGCCAGCATTTCTGCTATGGTCTTCTTCATTTGATCCGCAGTGCAATCTTGAAGGATGCCGCGGTGGCGGTGGCGAGTGTGGTCAATGCCGTAGTCCGGGTCTCTCTCTGCTGGGGATGCAGGTGAGTCCATACTGCGAAGCTCACCACTTCGCCACGGGAGAACCCTTCCGGAATCCTTGTCGACGAGCTCGTTACGATCTGAAATCTTGACTTGAGAAAGGGTAGAGTCGAAACCATATTCAGCTTTGTATTCGAGCAATGCATGGAGGAATGGGTCTGTTTCAGTCTTGACCTGAGTAATTTCCTTGACGATTGCAGACCACCACACAATTTTTCGTTTCCTCCCAAACGGCCGAAGTTCCCATTGAACTTCTATAACGTCGTTTGGAGCGAGAGGAAGCATGTTGGGATAGCTATGGGATAGAATTGTTGTATTAGTGAAAGCCTAACCGTTACCTTCTGCTAAAGAGTAGTATATACTAGGAGGATTGGAAAGGTCCAGAAGAGATGTTTAGGTGGTGTAGAAATAGAATGGACAATTGACAAAATTGACACGTCAGTGTGGATGATGTCTGCCATGAACTGATTGCAGCATAAAATTTGATGTGAATAATCGTTCTAGAAGTGAATGTCGGATGCATACGATTGGACTACAAAGATACGCTTAGAGATGTTACGGGGCCCAATAAATTGCATGGAAAAATATTTTGAGTATTACTTTAGTATTACATTGATTATTGAGCTAACAGTCGATGTAGTTATCTTGTAAAGGTTCGGACAGGGGTGGAAAGGAAACAGCCACCGAAGTGCTACCACTCGCTGACACTTTGTTTTAAACAACCAACTTCTGCTTTGCGCCACCCTGGTCAAGCAGCAACCAACTATCCCTTTCTTAAAAACTCTACCTTTGTTCGCCATGGAAGGAACGTTCCACAATCACGGTGAAAAGCACGACGGATGGGTGTTCATCGACCCCAATCAAGTCAGCAAATTCGTATCGATTCGCGATGTTGATGCAAGTCATGTGGAAGCGCTCATGGAGAGCATTCGCAACAGCGGTTATGACACAGCTCATCCCGTGACTGGCAGGTTTCGAGAAGGCGTTCTGGAGATATTGGATGGAGCGCACCGCTGCATGGCAATTGTACGTGGAATGGAGAAGGGCGTCTTTCCTCCTGGCGTTACGATTCCTATGCGAGAAGAGTCTATCGTGGCGGACACCAACAGCAGTACTGCTGTTGTGCTGGACCGTGTGAGAGCGACGACATCCAACGACATTGCAGGCCTGCAAAGGCGCATGATGTTTGTTGAGTATCTGATGATCGCCGTTGATCTCAGAGACGAGTACTGGGTCCAAAACGGAAAGGACAAGTACGCTCATATTTCGTCTGTGAGGATGGCCGATGTGTTGGGCTGGATCAAATCCTGCGATCCAAGCGGCCAAATTGCTTCAAGCCTGAGTGGTAAACCGCAGTACAGCTCATGCATGTCTATCCTGGCTGTGCTTCGGCCGTATCACCGAGCAGAAGATTCGAGTTCGATTGATTTGCGTCTGTGGCAAATGTTTTGTCATGCATGGGGACTCAATGCAGAGATGGGTGATTCTCCGAGGATGGTTGAGTTTCCGAAACAGGTGGGGGTGACTAGTTCTCGTGCCGTCGAAATGTTTGGCAAGACACCCCGCGGAGAATTGTCCTCTCCACTGAACCGCGAACTGCTTTCGAGCAGGTACTTTCTAGACGGCGCTACATCCGACATGCAAGATTCTTTGCAGGCTAGCCAGAAGCGGTTCAGGAGGCTGATGGTTATGATGTGCCAGTGTATCTTGGCTATTCGCAGTAAGGAGATGGGCAGTGCGCCATCTAGGCGGGCCAGAGCCACATCCGGGGCCATTGGTGGTGGTGGTTGGAATGGTTGGAATTGCAACATCCAGTGCGCAAGCCAACCAGCTTGGATTTGTTGTCGACCGTGTGTTAGCTGCGTGGGATACCGGGGCAAGAGTGTTGGGGTATGAGGATGTTGAATCGATGTGCTGGCCGTTCATGGTATTCGATCCTGCGAGCCTTTGCTTCAGGTCACTCCCGAATCGGTCTGATGGCTGCGCGGTCGAGGAGCATCGGAAAAACCTGACCATTGTCCCGAAAACTGTAGACAGTGAAAACGGGTTCTGTGCCGACCTTCCAGTGGCTGTGGATGCAAGGCTGCGATCATTGACAAGCGCCTTCCTGCTGTCGATACGCCAATGTGTCACTGAGGTGAATGTGTTCGCCGAGCGTGGTCAGCTGATGCAGAGACTTCGAGCCTTGCTTTTCGACACTCCTGACAAGTTCGGATTGAACTCGTTCATGCGAGCCAAGTTGAACACGTCTCATGCCCTGGATGGTCAGAGGAGGCTGAAGGCTTGGTTATTGCGAACCCGAGAGCAACGAAAGCTTCCTCTGACCATGGATGAGTTGCACAGTCTTGAGGATACGCCCGAGCCTGGCATCCTTGAAGGTGCACCTGCGCAGATGGAAATATCCGCAGCAGTGCCAAACAATGGCAGCGAGGATATAGAAGAGGATAGTCTGGAGCCACAGAGGAAGAAGGCTAGGCTGGAGCGCGGTGGTGGAGAGGACGATAATGCGGCGGTTGCTAGCGAAACAGCAACAAGAGAAGGTGCGGCCGAGGATGACGCTATGGAGGTTGACACTGTATCGCCTACAGAAGCACCGCTCGTTGACGTCGGAAAGGAATCCAAGCCGGAATATGTCACCAAGCTGGAAGCTGTGATGGGGCGTTACATTCACACTGTGAATTGTGACGCTACTGATGTAGCCAAAGAGGTGGAGGACAAAATTAGTTTCCTGGAAGATGGCGTGTTGGAGGACAGTGTTCAGCTTGTGCTCACTGATCCTCCATTCAACACGAGGCGGGAAGGCGGCAGAGAAAACTCGGAGTACGATATTCTGGAGCCGGAAGAGTTGGCGAGTGTTGCGTGTGAAATAGTTCGAGTTCTTCGGCCTGGCGGTCATGCTCTAATCTATTCCAGCGTGCGCCAACTCGTGGCATGGATGGATGCAATCAGAAATGCCGAGCCTGGCAAGATGATTGTGGACAGTGTTCCAGTCGTGATATCTCGCCGACCACACAGCTTTACGTCCAATCCATCGACGAAAACGTGCACACTGCATAATATGCACGATTTCGTTATCCATGCGTATAAGCGGGGGAAGGGTATGGCTGCATACGATATGGTGGATTACAGGTTGCACAATCCGGACATATCGAGGCACCCTGGGTTCACCAACGCGATTGACAACGTTCCGAGGTTGTCGGCTGGTGAAGCTCAATACGATGGGCAGAACAACCGACTGCGCCATGAGCAGAAGGCGTTGACCACTCTTCGTGAGCTTCTGGAACGATTTTCGAAGCAGAACGATATCGTGATGGATTTCTTCTCGGGAACATACAGCACAGCCATAGCGTGTATGACGTTGAGGGATGGTACGTATCGTCGGTTCATTGGGTGTGAGAAGGAAAAAAGGTGCCACGATGCATCGCAGGAGTGGATACTGCATGCTTTCGTCAGTGAGGTGAAAGCCGGGCGATATGGGGGATCTTGCAGCGTGAGGTGGAGAGTATTCTTGGGGAAGAGTCGGTACCGGTCACAGGAAAAGCTCCAAGGCTTCGTCAGAAGCACATCTCAGATGCACCAGAAGGTTTGCCTGCTGTGACAGCATTGCCGAACCATCTGCTTGTGTTCGTTGCGTCAATGAAGAAGGACGGGTCGATGCTTCACAGATTGAGCGGGGTGCCTATGGACCAGTGGCCGGCCGAGGACATGCACTCGTTTTGGAGCATAGACCCGGACGCGATTCTGGCTGCTGATGCCGCATTCTACGGTGTCTATGTTTCGCAATCGGAGGTAAGAGGTGGTGGGTTTGGCGTATTCGCGGCGAAGAAACTGAAGAAGGGGACGGTCATTGGCTGGTACAACGGGACGATTTTCTATGCGAAGATTCGAGACTCGGAACCGCAGAGATCAGTGATGTACGGCCCGGAAGGATTTGGGTGCACAGGAGAGAGGTTCCAGGACTACAACATGGAATTGGAAACCACGTACATAGGGAGGGGTGCACCTGTTCGGAAGGTCTGGCTCGTTCCAGCGGTCTATAATTGTACCAGCTACCTCAATGATTGTCGGGTCATTGACGGAACGGAGAAAGCGACCGAGGTGAGTCGAACACAGTCAGCCGAGTTTCGACAAGGCGATGCCATAGACAAACCGGACTTTGCTTCAAATATCAAGAATCCCCATGCTGTCAAGGTCGTTCTGACCAGAGACGTTGAAGCTGATGAGGAGATATTTGCTGACTATGGTAGAAAATATTGGCCAGCTAACTGAGCTACTTTGATAGATTTGAGTAAACACGCATTGACAGAGACAATAGACTGTGCATCATCTTCCAAGAGCGCTAGATATTATAGACTACACTACAACAATCGTGACATGACTGCAGGAAGGCATCTGCGGCCTGGAGTGCAAACTATCCACTTTTCTACTGCTATACCTATGGATACGAAAAGGAGAGAAACTAGAAAGATGTGAGTGCGAAATTGTGTAGCAACGCAGCATGTAGAACACCAGTAACAGAGCGATGTAGGAGAAGCAGTCACCCCATTACAGTGCGGGCCGTTTACCGGGGATGCTGACAGCAAAGTCATCGTTACGATGACTTTGCTGTAAGAAAACAAATCATTACAGCAGCCATGATTTCTTTACCGGGTAAAAAAGTTGTGGCCGCTGTAATGAAACGTTTTCTTACAGCAAAGTCATCGTAACGATGACTTTGCTGTAAGAAAGCAAATCATTACAGCGGCCACAATTTTTTACCCGGTAAAATTTCTTGCTGATTTTTTACCCGGTAAAAAATTCTTTGGCCACTGCAAGGAAACGGTTCCTTACAGCAAAGTCATCGTTACGATGACTTTGCTGTAAGGAACCCTGGTAAACGGCTTCGGCTGTAAGCAGCAGGGAGTTTCGTCCTTCTCTCATCTTGGTAAAGGTAAGAAGCGAAGTTTGAAGTCGGGAAAATTGCTCAGCAAAGGTCTGTACGGCTGTGAGCAGCTCTCAGGAGTATTTTACCTCACGTGGTCTCTGTTCAGGTTATACCCTGTATATATATAGGTAGCCTAGTGTAGGTGGGAAGATAGACGAAAATTCTACAAATAATTTATCACAGTGACGGCTCTCGTAGTCGAAATCTGCGCGTTGTCAAGGGTTGAAACTAGTCTCCCCTACGGCCTAGCTAGTAAAATCATATAACGTTGTAGACTAATATTAAAAAGTAGCAAGCAATCTGCTGAGTAGCACTAAACTATGAGATGAAGGACAGATGTATAGATGAGAACTGAAAAAGTGGGCTAAGGTAACAATGTTGAGATGAGAAAGACAGAACTTTATAGCAGGGAACAGTAGTATAGGTTTTAATACTTCTGATATGCTATCTATTGCTCCTATCGTACTTGTAATATTCGACGGTGTGGATGTGGTCCGTGAGGACGTCCTTCTCCGTCTTCAAGTAGATGTGGCCGCGCGTGGGCAGGCCATAGACTAACTTTTCGCCGCAGGAAATATCTCGCGCTGAAGCCGACCCCGTAATGGTAAAGGTCACCGCGACCAACCAATACGGAATAGGGTGGCACATAAAAGGCTATGAATGGAACCTTCCACATATCGGCGTCCGGATTGGCCAGGCATACATGACTATAAGGGGCAACTACTATAGAGAATCCATCGGCTCCGCTCGACATCATGAAATATGATGGAGACTTGGTAGGACTGCAACACTATTCGTCGATACCTTGAAGTCCGTGTGCCCATCCTGGTCCGCAGCCCCATCTGCTGTAAGAAGCAGCCGCAATCCTGTCTTCGGGAAGAAGACAGGATCTCACCCTCCATTCCCAACTTGAGAAGAACTCCGCACAAACACCAAGAGCAAGCTCTGCCACCAACTTGTTCTTATACATCTCCAAATTTCCCCTCCTCCAACTTGTCGCACAACTCACGCCGCGGCAGAGAGAGGCGCCCACGACCACCATCGATGCGGTCCTTCGCATCACCCACGTTGTGGATGAACTGCCACGGCGAAGGATCGAAGCCGGGCTTTGCGAAAGCTGGCGGCTCGTCCTGTGGCTCCCTGTCGTCATCGTTAGAATCAGACTGCTGGGAGGGTTTTTCAACCTCCTCAACCAGCGGGAACTGCCTAGCGAAGTGACCGAACAACTCATGCGTCGCATTCCCAGCCGTGGACGATCCAACAAGCCTTCCAAAACAATAACCCCCAAGTTTCCAGCAACGCCCGCTTCACCGCAAAGTACTGTCCACCACCGTATCCTCAGCACCCGGCGATGCAGCTACCTGGAATGCTGCCGCCTCATTTCCGCCCGAACCGTCTCCACCGTCGTACTTTCCATATAGTACTTCATCCGGCTGCCAGACGCAATTGCGCTGGGGAGAACGGCGGCCACATTCTCATCGACGATACTGTCGGGAATGGGATTCTCCTGGGCGTCGTCGAACTGGAGAACCGGCTCCCGAGAGCGACCTCGGGAAGCCGACTTGGATTTCTTTGACGACGACTTTGATGAAGTCTCACCGAGCCTTCTCTTTTGGTAGAAGGCTCGGGCGTCGCAGAAGCGCTTCCAAGTTACGCTTCCCGAGGATGGAGTTTTCACCCGCATCCTCGGGGGCGCTCTCCAGCTCGACGACCTCCACAGCACCACCCGCCGTTCCACCACGACCGGAACGACTCGCTTGCAGGCGGGTACTCCTTCTGGGCATCACTTTCCTCCCAGAAGTTTCCACTCCGGGCGGTGCAGAATCACTGACTTCAATGACATCTTCGTCAGGATCTGCACCGCCCTTCGCACTGCTGCCCTCGACCACATTCTCGGGAGTAGGGCCCTCCGTCGAAATCCTCGCAACCGTCTTCTGTCCAACCCCACCGGATGGTGAAGGGACGAAACTGTCATCGCTGGAGCTTCCCGAACTGCTAGCAGATGCAGAACGGGAAGCTTCGACAGCGGGGGCCGGAGCAGCAGGGTGCTGCTCGGCAGCCGGAGTCGCAGGCTCAGGCTGCGAAGCCGGTGAGACCTGCTCCTGCGCGGCTTGGACAGGACGGTTGGGGTACCAGTCCCGGCGTGGGAAACTGGACCAGGTGTTCACTGCCATCCTGGGGACCACGCGCAGTCGGCTTGACCGGGGTCACCGCAGGGGAGGATGCAGACACGGCAGGGGTAGAGACAGGAACAGGGGCAACCTCGGAATTGCTGGAAGATTCCAGTTGAGGTGGTGGGGGCAAAGGGATGGAGGATGAAGGGATGGGCAAGGAATTGGAAGAGGAAGGGATGGGGGCATCATCACCACATGTGGCTGGGAGCGCAGCATGTGGGATGTCTGGGTACATCGCGTGAAAGCGTTTCCGCATAATCATGTCGCGGTACCCAGTGACGCGCAGGAGCATTTTCCTGGCGTCCTTCCCGAAGACAGACTTCTTACGGGGAAAAATGTTCTCCGACTTGTAACCATCGGGGGGGCCTTCCTTGGGACGGAAGTCTGCCCAACACCCCTTCTTGGGGACCATCTGAGCAAGAACTTCGACAACGCGCGAGCGAATGTCGAAGCTCTTGCTCGGGTCACCCACGCTGGGAATTGACCCATCCAGCATCCGCAACACATCCGACACGTTCCAGTACTCGGCCACCTCCTTCACGTACCCGAAGATTTCCAACAAACCAGCAATCCATTCTGCCCAATGGTACCAACCGAGTACGGTTTCAGCCCGGCCGACCGACGGCTACAAGTGTAGCGCGCCGTCATCTCCAGGATGAAACACTTCTGCACATCCGGAGCACTCCTGAACGACCCATTGAACAACAAGTTCACCGTACACCCAGCCAGATCCTCGTCGAAGAGAAACTGCACGAACTCCGGCCTGTTCGGGATGCTCGACCAGTACTTGAAAGCAGGGCTTTCAATGGTCTTGAAACCTCGCGCGATCGAGACGTAGCGCATGAGCTGTCTCGGACGAATCCAGCTCAGCGCTTTCCGTTCTTTAATGTACTGAACGGTCGGCTCGATCTTCTTCTTTCCCAGGCGGTGGATATTGATGAACTCCATCACAGAGCACACATTGTCAGCAACTGTTACCTCGCTGACATTGTGGGTGTGGAAGTTCATCAGCCGTGAAAGCGGGAGTACTTCTTCGGAGCAGAAGACATCCCGCCAAGCCGAGTCGGTGGGGGAGAAAGTCGACTGGATAGTTCCAAAGCGACGGTAGATGTCAGACTTGACAAACTCCTCCCACTCTGGACTGTCCTTCGCAGGAGCAGGTCCAGCCGACTCGAGAATGGCCTTCAACGCGGTCACTCGGTGAGATCCATCGACGTATTGCAGTCGTACTTTGGCATTGGAATCAATCACCTCGCAGACGGACACGCGTGAAGCAATCACGGAAAATCCCTGAGTGAGAAACGTTTTCTTCAACTCATCAACGCGATGCGGCCTGACCACCCTGGACACGACTGCCGGAGGAGAAACATCCAGGGGGGAAATGAAGACTGGAATGTTTCGGCAGCTCTCCGGACTTATGTCGTAGTCCACATCCACCGGGATGGGCACTGTGCCAGGGTAGGCCAGCCTGGTGCTGCGGAGAGGCTTGTTCGGTACGATGTCACGAGCGTTGTGATCATCGACCTTCTCCGCATCCTCTGCCAAGTCGCTGCCGGACGCGATGATCATGTCCGGAGCAGGCGAGCTAGGCAGAGGAGCACCAGATCCCTCGACGGCTGGCGCCGCTTCGGCAGATTGAGCCGGAAGCGGAGTTGCGGGAACGCCAGCGTCGATTGTCGGGACAACCGCGGGATCGGAAGCGGAGGGGGGGAGGGGACGGGCTTAGGTGCTGGGCTGAGCTGGGTCAGCGCTGCAGCAGCTTCGCAAACGTCCATGGGGACAGGGGGGGCAGAGAAGGAGAAGGAGAGGAGAAGGAGAGGGAGAAGGAGTGGAGAATCGTTGTCACGGCGGCTGGCAGAGCGCACCTGGCGGTCGAAAGCGTTGGGGGATTGTTGAGCCATTGCTTTGGTGAGTGATTGACAAACGAAGAGTGAAAGATTGAGAAAGAGAGAAGAAGATCTGAACGACAAGCTGTTTTGCTGCGTAAGCTGAGTAAGATAGGCGAAACTTAGAGATCTGACATATTCCTATTAGTATACACCCTGGTAATGATATTCAGCGGTTGACCAATCCGAACCTTCCACATCACTTTTCGTTGTACGACAATTACAGCTCAGGCAGTTTACCAAGGATCCTACAGCAAAGCCATCGTTACGATGACTTTGCTGTAAGGAAACGTTTCATTACAGAGGCCAGGAATTTTTACCGGGTAAAGAAATCATGGCCACTGTAATGTTTTGTTTCCTGACAGCAAAGTCATCGTTACGATGACTTTGCGTAGTAAGAAAACGTTTTCATTACAGCGGCCAGGAATTTTTTACGGGTAAAGAAATCATGGCCACTGTAATGAAAACCTTTCCTTACAGCAAAGTCATCGTAACGATGACTTTGCTGTAAGCATCCCTGGTAAAATGCTCCATCTGTAAGCCGTTGGTCTCAACCCTCGCTCTCGTTTCTGTTGTCCTCCTTCATCATCTCCACCTACCTTCCCCCTACACACCACCTCTCTAATGTCACTCTGCCCACCCTTTGGTGCATGAAATATTTTCTTACCACTGCCATAGTCTACACATACTGCTGCCTTCATACTTCTGCATGCCTACCCTTCAATCTTTCTTCCATCTTCTCTACCGTGCTAGGCTTAGACCATGCTCTGTGCACATCTGACTTACTTAATATCATTGTATAGTTAGAAACTAGAATAATAATTACATCACTAGAGTACACTGCAAATGTTAGTAACTATGGTTGGTGTGGTACACAACACCCTACCTCCTTCATGAGTAAACTTTGCGCACAGAACCGTTCAATACCAGGTAGTGCAGCCAGCGCAAACCAGGCTTGCACGACGCAGAGTGCTCCCCAGAGCCGTCAACAGTCGTCCAAACCATCGTTGTACGATGTTCCCGGCTCCACACTTCCCTTCTCACCCTTCCCAGGGTGGGAGACGGACGAAACTCCCAACCGCTTACAGCCGAAGCCGTTTACCCGGATGCTTACAGCAAAGTCATCGTTACGATGACTTTGCTGTAAGGAAAGGTTTGATTACAGTGGTGAGAAAATTTTACCGGGTAAAAAAATCAGCAAGAATTTTTTACCCGGTAAAAAATTTGTGGCCGCTGTAATGATTTGATTTCTTACAGCAAAGTCATCGTAACGATGACTTTGCTGTCAGCACCCCAGCGAAACTGCATCATCTGTAAGCCTTCCTCACCTCAATGTTGTAACCAAGACGACTGCGATATTACCTTGTTCTATTCTAGTAGTGCCCACCATAGTTTCCTCCCCTTCTCATATTAAATTGAGTATTGTATATCTCCTGACCCGTCTACATACGCAAACGTCATGTACTAGCCTAACTTTCATCGTTTACTTGAAGGCGGCCTTGATGCCTGCCATAGAATGCTATTAAGAACTAATTTCATCAGATATCTAAACGCTCCAGTAGTTGACATTGAAGGGAGGCTGTAGCAACTTCTCCCTGGAAGTTCGCAGTGATAGATGGGACCGGATAGGATGCTGGTACCTCACCGAAGAACGACCCTCCGCGAATCCCATTCCTCCGTGATACACGTCCGTTCGGCATACAAGCAGGGAATACGGTGGGATGCGCACGTTCGTCACTGGCACGCGGTACTTGTCTTTCGCTGGATGACTTAGGCACACATGGCTGAACTTGGCGATACGAATGATGAACCCATCCGCACCAGCAGCCATCATGAAATATGATGGCGAGTTGAGAGGACCAGTTCCAGTTCCCTCACGGACGGGAACATCGGTATGCATAAGTTGCTCCTGACTACCTTCTGCGGTCAAAATCAGACGAAGACCCGTTTCTGGAAAGACCACCGCTTCTTCTCTTCCAAACCCGAGCTTCAGGTTCTCCGCACAAATCGCCTTACCTAGCTCCAGAATCAGCTTGTTCCTGTACTGCCGCGCGCTTTCTTGCTCAAGGTCATCGCAGATGCTTTTCCGGTCCGTCTTGAATACACCAGTGCTGTCTTTCGGTCGAAGTGGTTTCCACGGGTTCTTCTGACTTGCACTTGAGCCACTTGTAGTACCTTGGAATGTGCTGGCCATCTGTGTGAATAACTCGTGCGTAGCTGCTCCCACTGTAGTAGAAGAGAAAAATGTCTTGCAACACCACGTAACCAAGCTCGTCGATCATTCTTCTCTGGTAGCTGAAGTATTGTTGGCTTTCACAAGAACCGAGGGGACATACCAAAGTAGAGTAGCCTGCAGCTGCTTCCATTATCTCCGTCCGGATTGTATCAATGTCTTCTTCTGTGATATAATACTTCATTCTCGAGTTGGAAGGAACGCATAAAGGCAGCTTCTCAGGTATCTCCTCTGCGAATGTGCGGTCTGGAAGGGAGTTTTCTTGCTCGTCAGTGAAGAGTGGTGCTTCTTCCAGTCGTTCGTTTTCTTGCATTGACTCTACTCTTCTTTCCCGGGGAGGCCCAATCTCAATGTTGTCATCCGGCGTATTGGGCTCAGAAAACTTCGCGCTAGTATCTTCCCTCTTCGCTTCTATGCAACCTGGACTCGTTTTCATCGCCGCTTCCACCAGAACTCCTGCTTCTTCCCGAATTCTCCTTGTCCACTTCGGCCGGGCTAGTGCTGAAGTTCTGGTGTCTGATTCGAAGTTTCAATATCACAGAGCGGTTCTGCGCATCTCCAGCTTGTTGTCCAGGCGTGTCTATGTCCATGCGACCACTATTGTCCAAGTTGATATCCAGACTTTGCGTATCGCCGCTTTGTTTCCTTCCCTGAGGAAGATCTTCTCTGACAATCCTTCCCGGCGAATTATCCCTGGCACGACTTCCCGCTCTGCCCTTGAAGCTGAAAGACGTTCCGTTTTTTGGAGAACAGCAAGACGTTCTGCTTCCTCTTCTCAGCTGCTGCAAGACGCGTGGCAGGACGTTCCTGTCCTCCCCCTTTTGCTGCGGCAGGACGGTCTTCTGCTTCTTCGGGGTGCTCAGAGGTGCCTCTTCTATTGCTTCGTCGCGACAGCAGGAATCACTTCTCAGCCACCACATTTGGAGTAATTTCCTGTTCTTCCTCCACAACAGCAGAAACTTCCTGCTCTGCTTGGGCTTCGGCAGATACTCCTTCTTCTGCTTGAACAGGACCAGAAGTTTCCACCGTTTCCTTCTCTGTAGAATTATTTCCCTGTTCTGCGGCAGTAGGTGCTTCTTCGTCTTCTGCTTTGGCGCCAAGCAACAAGTGCTTTTTCTATTTCTCCGGGGGTCATGCGATTCCGTTCCCTCTCCTCCTCCGCTTTCGTCTCCTGCATTGCCTTTGTCCCGGTAGCATATTCCAGTTTGTCGTAAAAACTGTTTGTAAACATCCCGTTCTTGGTTCTCAGACTGCTTCTGTCTACCACGTCGTCATGAAAGTCGACAAGGACGAATACAATGCGCTCTCCAATGCGATGATCATTATCCCCGACCTCCTTCGCGTTTTCTGCTGCCAAATCCGTTCGCACGAATTCCTCCATCGTTGCAGAGTTCAACCATTTGCGGACGACCTCTGCCATATCATAGATGGCCAACAGAGCCAGTAGCCAAGTGCGCATCGTGAACGGACTTCCGCTTCCGATATTTCTGACAAGTCCTCTTCCTCCTCATCCTTGTCCACGACGCTGTCATCTCGAGCACAAACCACTGGAACCACTCCTTATCGCGCGTCCCGCGTCCGTCCCGTGCCATTGCGGAATATTGCGTTATTGACAAGATCGAGCACGCACCCGTACATATCGGCAGAGTCAATTCGAGAAAAGTCCGGATCTCTTCCCTCGGTTCTTGCATCCTCGATTCTCTGTTCCTATCCAAAGCATTGTAAACGCTAGGGATAGAGCTCCAGTACACGAAAGCAACGCTGTCTGTGCGATTGAACCCCTTCGCAATGTTGATGTACTGCCTATACGAGTTCTCCGAACGGTTCCTGTCGGACGGCAGAATATAGCTCACTTCTTCAGAATAGGAATAAGCCGGACAACAGGAAGATCCATCTGGTTGGAAAACCTGAGAAACTCTATGACCGCACAGACATTGTCGGCAATGCTCACAGAAGCGACATCGTGAGTTTGTATATTGGCTTCGAGAGACAGTTTCAGAACCTCCAGCGCATCGAAAATTAGACGCCCGTTCGGCGCAATCAACTGTGTACCCAAACCAATTCCAAGGAATCCCTGTTCTTTCCTGAGTACTTCTCCAGGCATAGTTGCAGAGCAGCTATGCGATGAGAGCCATCGATGCAGAAACTCGTCTCCTTCGTTATCTTCCATTTGCAGACTGTAATCATAGTTCCAGTGGTAGAGAAACCTCTATCCATGAAAATGCTGGCCAGTTCGTTTACACGACCCGGTCGCACCAAACGGGAGGTCACTGTCGGAAACTTCACTTTGCGAGGATCAACTTGCACTTTAGAAGAGCTGTACTGAGCAATAGTGATGCTTTTCTCTTCAGCAGAAGGAGAATTGCTCTTCTCCGCTGTAGTATTCATGATACTATTGTCTCCCATTGTAATCCCTGCAATCTCAGTTCGTTCAATCAGTTCTCTGTTCAAATGTTGTGTAGACGATGAAATCCACAATTGTGGTAACTCCGAGTGCGCTTCCATGTCTCAGCTTCCTCTCATATACTGTCCGGACAAGACATTCCCTACCTACGTTCAGTCCTGATGAACCTTACGCTGCACCGCTCAGCACCTCTGACTCTACCTGATCCTGATACCTCCACAAAGCGTTTAGCCCTTTCCATCAATCTACACTAATAGTATGTACCTCTAGCGCATATAATGCAATCGAACCCGTTTACCTCCACACGTCAATTAATCATTCATACCAACAACCTATTTCATCCAACTCTCCACCTCGCTCTTCTTCCGTACCATTGATTCCTATCAATCGATTCTACGTGAGTTTTATACATTTACTACGATCCACCCTCCTACAAGTCTGAAAAATTCATTCTACACTAACTTTTGCTACTCACAAATAAACGGTTCCGTGCAGGCCACTGCTTGAATTCTTCCTATTGGCGTACTCGGCTGCAAAGGATTCATAGACTATTTAAACGGTGATCAGAAATAAATGTTTCAATGTGCTCCAATGGACAATACACCAAAGAACATCAATATGAATTCATTTCAACTACCTATCAACTACTGCGATTCAGTTTTTTTGATACCAAATCTCATTGGTTCCTACCGTAGTCGATTCAAAATGCTTCCTCCTCGTCAGTTGATCAATATCCTATTCCTTACAAAGAGCAGGTCTCGGACATCCAAAGTTGGTTACTTAACCTTAACTATCGATGAATTTGCTGTAATGAAACGTTTTCTTACAGCAAAGTCATCGTTACGATGACTTTGCTGTAAGAAAAGAACATTACAGCAGCCATGATTTCTTTACCGGGTAAAAAAAAATTGTGGCCGCTGTAATGAAACGTTTCTCTACAGAAAGTCATCGTAACGATGACATTGCTGTAAAAAGCAAATCATTACAGCGGCCACAACTTTCTTACCCGGTACAAATTTCTTGCTGATTTTTACCGGTACAAAATCTTCGGCCACTGCAAGGAAAACGGTTCCTTACAGCCAAATCATTTACAGCTGCCACGATTTTT